>CM035160.1:72125547-72397788 GCA_020205615.1 Panax quinquefolius | reverse complement strand
AGGATCAAATGTCTAGTCTTAGAGATCGAATTGTGTGTTGTGTGTATGTGTACCTTTTCTTGGAGATTTTCTTGCTAGGTTATACTCTCTTGCTTCGGGTTTCTTCGTGCCACCAACTCTTATCGACATGCCCCTACCTCTCCTTGATCTCAGCCGGATCCATGCAGGTTGTCACCTTTTTCTCCCATCAGACATGTCGCCAATGATAAAATTCCATCCATATTAATGATCTGCAGACTTTTGGTCAACAACCTTCCTTTTCATCATTATGCTCGAAAGACTTAGATATTAAAAGATCTAATGGATCAACCCATTGACCCGACCCAATATTAAGGAGATATAATGTAAGGATTAGGCCCAATAACTTTAAGACCCACCCGATGGGACTAATTAAATAAATAAAATTTCAATCATACAAGGTCCAATAGGAAAAATATCATGACCCAACAGTTATCGATATCGAAATTTGACTAATTTCGATACAGATCCGATTCGATACCAATCCGATTCAGGCCGATATTTATCGATTGCACACCGTTAGTAGCAACTACCTCAATTATTAATATAACTGCAACGAATGAACCCACAACCTTAACAGTTCCAGTGCCTCGCCAGTTGGACTAAAGCCTCGTTGACAATTGATATTAATGCTACTCCCTCCCAAATTATTGACTGTTTTTAAAAAAAATTGTTGTACCAAAATATTTGAAATTTGCTATTTTCCAAAACTATTAAAAGTGATTATATTACATGCTTACCCTATTCATTAATTCTTCTCACAAGTGTATATCCCCAAATTGCATAATTATAGGTATAATTGTACTTTTATTTTTAGTAACAAATTTGACATAATAATTGTATTTCTTAATAAGTGTGCAAATGGTAAAAAATGCAGATAATTTGAGATGGAAAGAGTAATTGATTTCAGCAAGAAGGTATACTTCAAGGACTAAAATGCAAATATTACAACACTAAGAACGAAAAGTGGAGTACTTATTATAAACTTGGGCAGAAAGGAATAATAAGGTTTGAAAATGAAAATACTTCTTCCAAACTTCATTCTATAATTAGGGAAATGATATTTTTACATATATTTTTAATATTTTCACATATGCTTCTCTCACTTGAAGGTAAGACCCCTTCACTATCTTGTGAGTGAAGTCCGAAGACAATATGGAAAGATTAAAATTACATGTGAGAATAATGCTACCCTATAATTAAACAAAGAAGAAACCATTCGTATTTCTAATACACAGCAGGATTAACATATAAAGGTTCTAGCCCCAGCAGATTTTCCACTACGGGCACAGAAATCAGACCTCTCTAGTTCTAAAAATATTCAAGTGAAAGTATACAACAAAAGACAACAGAGGGTTAAAAGTAATGACAGTTCTATTCACAGTTTTTCCTTCAACAAGCAATTGAGAATCCGAGAACATTTAAAAGAGTTTGGCATTCGAGACTGAGCATTCACCTTTTGAGTGGTTTATAGAGGACAACAGTTACGTACTTGGACTGGAACCTATGAGTCAGACCAAGAGCAACCACGGACTGGGATGCCCATCCTTTCTCTATAAAGAGGTGGTTAAGCACCACATGCTGGGGATTCGGAGAGGAAGCTTCTTCTTCTGAGTTTTCAGCCCCAAGAACTGTTAGATGGAGCTGCTGCGGAACTACCACCGGCTCCTTTGCAAAATCTTCCTCAGCTGGAAAAGCTTGACTGTAGCTGGAGTCCGGTGACGATGGGGCCTCAAACTCTGCAACACTATCTAGGTTCTCCGGGACATAATCCTGCATGGATTACGTGATAATTTGATTACGATGGATAAACTATCCAAAAGGGGAAAATTATAACCACATGAACCATGTCATATGTTATTCCAAGCAATAGGCCAACTGATTGTGGAGTCTCCTGAAATAAGATTTTCACAAGACGAGGCTAATTTAAAAGGCTGTTTTACCTAGTACTACCTTCCCTCTCACAACCACTTATCCCCCCCACCCACACTGCCCCCACCCCCTACCCCCCACCCCCACCAAAAAAACAAAAAAAAAACTCCAAACCTCAACTTTATCATCATTTCCCCAATCATTTTAGCAAATATTTAAGACTGCACATCTTTTATTTTGATTAGGATCTGCTGATCATGTTATATTATGCCCAATGGTGCCACTGATAGTTGTTGCAAGAAAATTTAAGAGTTGGGAGAGAACACACAAAAGCAAGTGGAAGAATTTGCAGACAAAAAGTAATTCTGTTTCAAATTATGTAGATGTGAAAGATTTACTGACATGAAAAAAATGTCAAAGATAAGAATTAGCTTTAGATAAATTAAATTACAACGTAGAAGAAGCCCTTGGGCACTGGCAGGATGAACATATAAATTAAATGAATGTGGCAAGCTTTAGCCAAGTTTGGCAATGGATCACTCTGAACATAAAAATTTATATGTTTTCTTTAAAATCCAACCGTATTGATGATATGAACAAGGAAAAATAAGAGAGCATGTCAATTATTATGCAATTTTGTGAAGTGTAACCCATAGTTATAAATACCGCACCGGTGATATTGTACCTTATTTCCATTTTAATGGTACATACCAGCACCGGTAGATACAGGCATACCGTTTCGAATTTATTATAATATATATATAGAACGGATCTAAAACAATCCTCTTAAATTGCACTCTCTCTTAAATAACACTCCTTTATTAAAACTACGTCATTTTGAAAATTCTTTTAAAATACAAAATAATATTAAAATAGAACGGTCCTACTTGCTTTCTTTTTATTTACAAAAATGCCACTCGCGGCCCCACTTGTTTTTTAAAAGAATCTCCAAAACAACGTAGTTTTAATAAATGAGAGTTATTTAAGAGAGAGTGTTATTTAAGAAGAGTGTTTTAGATCCGTCTATATATATATATATATATATATATATATATATATATATATAAGCTAATAACTTTTCAATTATATATATAAACTATTTATACATGTGAAACTATATTTATTAAATTATTATATGTATAGAGTCGTATTTCAAAAATCAATCACTTTGCATTAAGAATAAAACATTTAAACAATTTAAAAAAATTATGAACATATTCTTCAATCTTCAATTTAAATGAAAAAAGGAAAAAATATGAAATTAAGTCGACACCGTATCATGTTATTAGCATTTGAATTTTGAACATCTCTATTTCCTTTTCTAAATTTATTTGATTTGATTTATTGTAATGTTGGAAGAGGGCCATTAAGGAGAGAGAGGATCTAGAGTGGGATAGAAGATAACTATAATGACAAGAAAGAGATGGGAAAAACGAAGAGGGAGACTGACAAGTACTACAGGATACTATCTGGACCAACATGTTACTAACTTAGACTGAAGTACAGCCGGTATGGTAATACACTTCAACAGAATATAAATACCAGCATGTTTCGGCCAATACTGGCGGGACAGTCCAAAGTATTTATTGGGACGGAATATTAAGAACTTTGTACAGTTTTTTCTTTAAAATGACCTGTTTCGTACCATACCAGCCCAGTACAATACAGGATTAATAACTATGGTGTAACCCATTGATCTGTGTATCGAAAGTTCAATAAAATTTTAATGCATGGATTCACTAATTTTCTTTATTTTAAATAAGAGGGTCTCTCATTATCAAATCTCCTTAAAATTGACAGATCTCTTATTTTTCCAGGTTCTTTTCATGTATATGGTTGGATTTTAAAGAAAACAATTAAAACTTTTGTTTTTAACAGTGAACTATAGCCAAGCTTGGCCAAGTCTTGTCACGTGTTCCCTTTTTCTCCATTTAAAATATTTTTTCTTTTAAAAACTGCCACAAAAACTGTTTTGTAATCGAAGATAGAAAATAAAAATTAAAGATCAAAAATTAAAAAAAAAAGTGTTGAGAAGATTATTTTGGTGAAGGCAACAAAAAGAATAATTAAAATAAAATAGAGAAATGCTATCTAAAGATGTGTAGGCAGTATAGAACAATAAATGATAGCAACATATTATCTATCTTTTAAAATTAACTAGTAGTTAATTAAAAAAAATCATCTATCCTTCAGCAGTAAATTGTTTACCTACAAATCGAATTTAAATTATTTTGCTTAAACTGCATCTAAAAGTACATTACACTACAATTAAGGAATAATAACTTAGATGATAAACTCACATGAACGTCGAGAAGATTACAAACACCGCCCACATCATCAGCAACAGAAGGAAGATCAGGAATATATCTAAATTCTCCATCCACTATGAATTTGTAATGATATATTCCTGACGGCAAAACCAAGAGAATGGAATGATCCTTACCTGCTCTTTGCAGCGTCTTCCTGCAAGTACAAATACATATCCATATAATTACTCCATCGTATTTTCAAAAATCCTGTGTAATGGGAATATTAACAAGAGCAATATATATTGTGTGGTGATTCCTTGTATCTGTATTGGTAATTTTTTTGATTGAAACTCACCTTGACTTCCAGTTGTCCCAAGATCCTTCTACAGCCACATCACTACCACCATAATTCCACGTTATCAAAGTAGGTATTCCTCGCTCAGGAAGAAAATCAACATCTTCATGAGATTCAGTCTGCCACATTTGATTCAAGGGAGGGACATCAACCCGTTCCAGAGGAGCTACAGGAACCTGTAAATACACTCGGGAAAGAAAGAAAAAAAAAACCTCGTTCATAAACTGAAACAATACTTGTGGATATTATAAAAGCTAATGACTGATTGACTGCACAAAGAAATTTCATGGCATCTCTGGATTGCATGATTACAGTGAGATGTCTTTCAAAACAAATTTCAGAAGTGACGTCATTCCAGCTGCCTGACAACTGAATGACCCTCAAGACCATGGCAAAAAATTTACTCCCTGCGTCCCATTTTATGAGAGAATCTCTCTAAGATGTTTGAAGTTTCTTTCCATGCTTCACAAGTAGGTATTGGAGTACTAAGTCGGGAGGGATATCCAGTTGCATTATTTAGCGAAAAGCTTAATGGCGTTACACAAAAGTCCACCTACGACAAGGAGTTTTAAGCACATACAAGCACTCCATCATAAGCGATATTATCATATCTTAAAAAAAGAGCATTCTCTATTTAGATTTCGAAGTTCTACAACATTAATAGTCAGAAAAAATGAGCCACGGGCATGGAAAGTTCAAGCTTATACTTATATTATCAATAATGTTCTAAAAGACGTTAGGCGGGAGGCGCTAGGCGTGAGGCGGGAGGCCTAGGCGAGATTTTTTATTTTAAACCAATTTTAATATTTTATCTTACATTTATCCAAACAAAACAATAATATAAAGCAAAACAATCTATAATAAAGATAATAAAGGCATTTGCTTAAAGTTCAAACACATATATTTAACGTATTAGTTTTATTCATAAACAAGATTGCTATTTAATAATAAAATTTAAAATTTCAAGAATTCAATTCAATATTAAAACTTAAGAAAATAAAAATAAATTTAAGAATTATATTATATTAATCTAAATATTACAAATGTATCATCATTTATATAATTTGAAGTTGGTATTAGTTCAAAAAATTACAACTATAATAAAATTATCCATTTTGACTTGATCTTGTTCACTTCTTGTTGTGATTTGATATGCTATAACCTGCATTATGAATATGTTAAATCATTAGAAAAATAAATATATCAAGATCTGGTTTGGGTAGTTATTAAAAAAAAAAAAAACTCTCCGGCAGGGTTGAGAAGTTTACTTTCTTCCTTATTCTAAGACGACAAACAATATACATGTCGCAATACTAAATTTTTTAAGAAGTGGTACGCCTTCATGGATTGCCTAAAACTATAGTCTCCGGCAAGGTTGAGAAGTTTACTAGGTAATTTTAGCAGAGACACCTTATGGCTTTTGATGAGTACTCAATTGAAGTTCACTTCTGCTTATCATCCCTAAACTGATGGACAAACTGAGATCTAACTCCTAATAAAAAGTATGACTACCTTTCGAAGTTAATGCTTCTATGACATAATAGTTTTTCTAATTTACATAATTAAAAACTATTCTATTCTTTTGTCTTATTGGCTTTTAGCAATATAATCTCCATTATAACATGCACGTATGATTATTAACTCTTCTATCTAAGTAAAAGTAGCAACAAGTGTTCTAAAAACCAATGCATAGGTCCGGCTAATCCTGGTGTAGGTGGTAGGGCGAGTCCTCGACTGTCTAGATTTAGTTGGCATCTTGCCTCTATTGTTAAGGCTTAAAAAAAAAAATTGGTAATTTTTCATGTAAAATATAAAAACTTACATCTACTATATGTTTTGTACAGTGTAACAAATATATATAATAGAAAATATAAATGAGACTACCTAGACAGCCTAGGAGCTATTGCCACTCTTCCACGGACCTAAGCCGCCTAGCACACTGAGTAGCAAACCAAGTTCTATATGAATTCCTAATATCCTAGTGTTGGAATGTAATTATTTGAATTTGGCCGAGCGGTAGCCAATTTATTTAATGGTCCGGATCCGGTGTTGGCCTATATACATTTATTTTGACAACTTGCTCAAATAGTGGGAGAGTCCTTATTAAAGATTGTGTTTCCTTATTTGGGGAGATAAGAAAATCTAATTTGGGAAGGAATCGATCAGTCATTAAATGTAGTTATAAGGTGATTAAAAAAAGACTCCTACTCCTAATTGAATTCGGTTGGACATGACATCTATAAATACAGCAATAAACAAGGGTTTGAGGAGAGAACACAATAACATACAACAGAGAAGAGAGAGAATACAGAGTGAGGAGAAGGATGAGAGAGATAAACAATTTTTACTCCCTATATTATTTTTATAGTGGATTTCTTATATCTCCCCGTGGTTTTTTCTCAATTGAATTTCCACGTAAAATTCGTGTCCATATTTTATATCTATTAAAATAATGTGTATGTTTATCTGAGTGTATTTCGTGAGTTTCACTTCAAAACAACACAATTCACTATTCCAACAATTATTAGCGCTTTTTTGGCCTGCTGTTTTGGTGATTTCATCAGGCGTACAAAATTTGGCATTACTATTGGCGCTAGAAGGAAGGCCTTGTTTTAGTGTTAAATTAAAATCACCAATTCACCAAGAAGGAGATCCAACACATAGAGATAAGTTACTCCTTTTTATTAAATCAAAAAATTATATATATATATATATGCAGTATGTGCATGAGCCTTCTATTATTAATCCATTTATGCTAATTAAAATTGTAGCTTTATCATTACTTTACATGTATACATATTACTTTACACGTATACATATTATGCATACCAATTCATATAGAATGTGCTTCACGAGTAATATGATTAATATTATAAAACTCATGCCTTCTATGCTTATTAATGTTATGTCTATTGTGAAGCGCTCCCCGGAAACAACTATATCACCATCAAAATGTTATGCATTAGTTCGTAGCTAAGAATTAATAATATCCATGCATGCATTAAATATATATTTCGATTATATTGTATGTCCCTAAATGACTCATTTAACTTTTGATTTGTATAATATTATGGTGGTTAACATTTTTTCTGTTAGCCGTATAGTACCCACATAAGGTTCATTACGAGATATCAAAGAAGGAAGATGAGATGTTATATCAGGAGTTTGTTCAAAAGATGAACTTCAACAAGCTGAAGATGGCCAAGAAGATAAAATGCGACAAGTATAGCCGGAGGCGTCCTACAGATGGGTGGAACTTCATGGCGAATAATGGGGATGCAACGTATCATCAATTATTGGATCGGGAGCATTGGTATGGCGGTATAAGGTTGGACGGTTCTCCGGAACCTCTATTTGAAGCCCACCACAGGGGTCGGGACGGCTATTATGGAGGTTTAAGGTTGGATGGTGGTATAAAGTCGGATCAATGCCTCTCATAGGGGTCGGGACGACTATTATGGCGGTATAAGGTCGGATCAATGCTTCCCACAAGGGTCGGGACGGCTATTATGCGGTTTAAGGTTGGATGGTGGTATAAAGTCGGATCAATGTCTCCCACAGGGGTCGAGACGACTATTATGACAGTATAAGGTCGGATGGTGTGGTATAAGGTCAGAACAATACCTCCCAAAGGGGTCAGGACGGCTATTATGGCGATATAAGGTCGGATGATAGTATAAGATCGGATGGTGGTATACGGATCAATGCCTCCCACAGTGGTCGGGATGGCTATTATGACGGTATAAGATTGGATGGCGATATAAGGTTGGACGGTTCTCCAAAATCTCTACATAAAGCCTCCCTAGGGGTTCGGGAGCAATATTGCAAAGATATAAGGTTGGACGGTTCTTTAGAACCTAAATCAAATTTAGAGCCTCTCTACGGGTTCAGAAGAAATGTTATGAAGTATAAAGTTAGATCAATGCCTCCCACAGGGGTCAGGACGACTATTATGACAATATAAGGTTTGATGGTGATATAAAGTCGGATCAAAGCCTCCCTAGCATTCGGGAGCATTCTTTCGGTGTGATAAGGCAGGAACGAACATAACAAAAAGGAATAAGGAAGGCAAATAATGATGATATGAGGTGAAGGGAGACAAAAGGCAAGCATCCTATAGAGATCGGGAAATAGTTTACTTAAAACTAACTCGAAATTGGCAAACCAAATCCTCACTTGGCAGTCGGTATAGTAGCATTGGTTGTTCACAAAAGCTCATGAAGGATATCTTGATCAATCCACTAAAAGACTTGTCATACGCCAGTGAATGGGAAAAAAATTTAATCGCAATTGAGGAGGTTACGGTGTGTCTGAGTCAGAGGTGAGGTTCAAAGAAGCATAGGTAGGGTGGTTGCTTAAGTAATGGAGTTGAGTTGGTTTGTCTTGGGTGGTCGACTGCGAATGGCAATTGAAGGACATACATTGGCGTGGTTTGATATAGAATGAATATTTTCCAAAAAAGATTTGAAGGGAGGATCGGGTTCAGGAGTAGCTGGGGGGTAACAACTGTTATCATCCTGGATTTGATATCTAGACGGCTCAACGATTGTGGAGGAAGTTAATGATTTTTCATTTCGTATTTTCGATGACGTTGGATAGTGGGCAACTGATTATGGAGTAAGTATTCGGGTAGTTCTGGCAAATCTAGACATTTATCAGAAGAGTTTTGATATTCTTCCTCGGTTGGATGGTCAAATGGAAATGTTCTTATATATCGGTGAACTTCGGGTAATTCACTTCAAAGAGGCGTGTTCGGCTTGTAGTTCGGGAGTTGGGGATTTTTCTCTGATTTGATGTTTGGGAGGTAGTTCGGAGGTGGTCGTTAAATCATGGGAATGAATTCAGAAATTTCGATTTTTGGATGTAGCTTTAACAGATCTTCAGAGATATTTTAGAGGCATCTCTCTTCTTAAAGGGTTCAGCAGATTCAAGAATGCTGGAGGTTATTATGTTCGGCAGTGGATGTGATGCATTTGGCAGTAGATATGGTGGGTTCGGCAGTTTTACCAACATGACAATCGGAGGGTATGGTGGACTTGTTGATTACTCTCCTATTATAAATCCTTTATAACAGGAGAGTGGAGACAATGTTGGGATGTAATTATTTGGGTCTAACCAAGTTGTAACCCAATTAATTTAATGATCCGGATTTGGCCCATATGCATTTATTTTGACAGCTTGCTGAGATAGTGGGAGTCTTTATTAAAGTAAGATTGTGTTTCTTTATTTCAGGGAGATAAGGAGATCTAATTTGGGAATGAATCGATCAGACATTAACTGTAGTTATAAGGTGATTCTAAAAATGACTCATACTCGTAATTGGATTCGGGTGGACATGACATCTATAAATACATCAATAAGCAAGGGTTTGAGGCGAGAACACAATAATGTACAACAAAGAAAAGAGAGAATACGGAGTGCGAGGAGAAGGAAGAGAGAAATAAACAATTTGTACTCCCCATAATATTTTCATAGTGGATTTCTTATATCTTCTCGTAATTTTTTTCAAATTGGGTTTCCACGTAAAATTTTTGTGTCCATATTTTATCTCTCTTAAAATAATGTGTGTTTATATGAATATATTTCGTGAGTTTGACTTCACAACAACAGGAGTGATTAACATGAATTACTTTGGTCAATTACAGTGTTGACACGCAGGCCAGGAGGTGATATCTCTCTTTGTTGTGTGTCAACACTGTATTGTATTGGTTAATTAACCAACTTACCATGAAGTTAACTTCATGGTAATCGGATCCCACAACAACACTTCACTATTCCAGAAATTATTAGCGCTTTTTTAATCTATTGCTTTGGTGATTTCATCATGCTTACAAATTTTGGTTTTAACACCTAGATTCCAAATAGGTAGATTTTCTCCCCTCTTTTTTACCCTTTACAAGAATAGAATCCCAAACTTCACGAGTAGATTTCTTACCTTTTACAACAAATTATGAGCAATAAAAACAGCCAAAACATTCATAGTTAGTGACTAAAAGTTCATAATTAATAAGAACAGCCGATCAGAGGTAATAAGAAAGTACCAAATAATCTGGACACCAACATAAACAAACACAGTAAAAGAATGGAGAGTAACCTGAGGAGCGAAGATAAGTGGGGATCGAGAGCGAGGGGGGCTCTCAGGAGGGGAATTTGCCATTGAATCCGAGGAAGCAACACGGCCAGGCGGGGCGTTGACGTCACTGAAGCTAGATTCACCGTTGGATAGACCCTCTTCTTTGCCGCTTGCATTGCCCATCTCTTTTTTACAGCGAAATCCAAAGATTCTCAAGATCAACCTACAAATGTTATGTATATAGATTTATAAAATATATAGACACACAAGAATGGTGTGCCGGTAAATAAGGTGGCGGCGTGTAAGAGTAGATACGGCGGTGCTGGGGTGATATAATTTGGGGTTTTGGACACTGGGGATCTGAGGTTGGTAATGGCGGATGATTGAATTTGAAGAGGCAGATTCGTCAAGACGTATATATACATATACATATAGAGAGAAAATTTGACCAGTAGTTTAATGGAAAATTTAGGGGAACATTTTTGTTGACATTTTTTACTGACATTTTTTTTTTTTTTGGTTTTTTTTTGTAGATTTTAAAAATGATAATATTTATTTCAATTGAAATTTTTGTAAAAATAAATGTTTTTAGGTATAATTTGGATATATCTGAAATGCGCATGCAGACAATCAGATAACCCTATTTTTACATGCTAGATTCAAATTACACCTAAAATACTATTTTTTATAAAAAATTTAATTGAAATAAATATTATATATTTTTTAAGATATACTATAAAAAAAAATTTAATAAGTGGATAGTGTTTATATATTTGAAAAAGGAGCCTACTTGACAGGTAGTAGTAATCTCTGTTAGTACTATCAGCATTATTAAAAGAGAAAAGTAGATAAATTACATCAACTGGCTTCATAATGCTTATCCAATTCCAAACGCACGCGCTTCTCTACATTCTCAAGCATCCCATATTCCACGCGTTGCCTAAGATATGTTTGGGAGTGTTTTCTCTGTTTTTTCTGAGAATAATTGTTGAATTTTGGATATCCAAATGAGGCGTATCTATTAGTTTTATTAATCAAGTAATTTAATTTAATACCCACGTCTCCTCAATTGATTGATACATCGATTATTAAGTTGACCAAAAATTTAGAAATTTTTATCAGTGAGTTCTCTCAACACAGATCAAATCCTAACTGTAAGACCCCGAATTTTACAAAATGAAAGTGTTGGGCCATGATATTTTACGTATTGGGCCAGACCGGTTGGGCTCTTTCCTTGGGTCATGACAGTTTATGGATATTGGGCCAAGTCAACAGGTTGCCTTGATTGGGTCTAAAAGGTCTTGGGCCGAATTGTTGGACCGGTCCATTAGGTAATTAAATATCTACTTTATAGGCTTTGACCGGTAATGATCACAAAGATAACATTTGATTGTTATCTCTGTCGCCGTCTGCATGGCATTAATGAGGATGAGATCGTGATAGCCGATGGTGGACAAAGGTGATGGTGTAGTAGGTGAATCACCGGACGTGGGGGGTTGTGTCAGTGAGGAGTGGGTGGCACAGTAAACCGGGCTTGGAGTATATGGGGCGAGGATCACATAATCTAAAGGTAACAACACTTATCCAAATTATTATCTCTCTCAAGCACTAGATATTTTTCTTCCATTGTTAACCTTGTGATCGCCTGTACTAACTCTCACGCCGGAGCTATCCCCCGACGGTCAAGCCGTCAAGCTTTGGGTGTTGACTTGTTGAACTGTGTAGGATTTGGACGAGCTTTAAGTGATTGGAGTTCGTGGAAAGATCTTGGCGTTAAGATTGGCGCTAGAAGGAGGGCGTTTTCTAGTGTCCTTGAATATTTTCAATCACAAATTTTAGTTGTTCTACGTCAGAATCCATGGGGGAAGAGTAGAACACCTACACCGAAGACGTACCATGGTCACATTAGTTCGACTACACCACGAGTGTCCGCCAAGGACCGGTTGGGTCCTACTAATGAAGGTTCTCATGCCAAGACGGCTTCAAGCGTGTATCCGAAGGATCTCACTCGGTAGTGCTTAGCAATGTTAAGAAAGATTAGTTTTCACCGCCGAAAAAGACCCTGATCATGCTCGAAATGGGTAGAAGGCACACCGCCTAGAACCCGGCAATCAAGAGATGATCAAGATGATAAAGTCTCCAAGTTGGCAAGATGGCGAGACGGCGCGATAAGGCCATGGAGGTACTTCAAACAAAGACAGACATAGCCGAATGATGCTTTGGATGACAAAATTGAAGGATCAAATGCCTAACTATGTTCAAATCCAAGTGCTCGAAGGCACAGAAGGAAAGGAACTTGCCCATTCAGGTCGTGAATCTCGAGGCCAACCTTGGGAACGAAGGAGATCCGTAAGCCCTACTCTCAAAGATCGAAGAGGGCACACCACCGCTTGGTTCTAAGGAGCGTGGTCAAGGCATAAAGGGCGGATCCAGAGAGTATACGCCCGAGAATACAAAGAAGGCACCCCGCCTTGAGTATTCTCGCCATAGTGGCAGAGCCCCACGACGAAGCAGATCTAGGGGTCGTACACCAAAGAGTCCACTAAGGGTACACCGCCCTGTGGATGCTCGCCATCAGAAAAGTCCCTCGAAGGTTGGGGGTTCTATTGTTAAAGGCCGGTCTACTCAGAAGAAGGGAGAGTCACCAGAAAAAGAAACATCATCTCAGCCAGAAGGAGTGGAATACCTGGTCAAAGAACTGAAGCAACTTCGGAAGCAGCTTGCCAAAGTCCAACAAGTAAAGGATACTTTGGGAAAGAAGGCATCTCCTTTTTCCACGGAGATTCTTTAAGAGAAAGCTGATCCCACCAAGAAGTTGCCTCACATGGAAAGCTATGATGGATCTAAGGATCCTTATGACCACAGTCAGGCGTTCGACCGACTGATGGATTATTATGACTTTAGCGATGCTACTAAGTGTCATACCTTTGTGACAACGCTCCGAAAAGATGCCAGACAGTGGATGGGGACGTTGCCTTCAGATTCGATCTCATCTTGGGCAGATTTGTGCAGTAAGTTCCATGCTCGTTTTGGGAGCAACAAGAGGAGGGGAAAACCAATCGGCTCATTGGCTCAAGTTCGACAGTATTCGAATGAGTCCTTGGGCCAATATGTGAAACGATTCCGAGAAGCAGTGGGCCAAGTGACTGACTTGAATGATCTTCAAGCCTTTGGACTATTCCAGAACGGTTTGGACCTGGTGAAGTCAGAGAAATTGGTGAAGAAGTTGATGTTTCATCACTCGAAGAGTCTTGCTGAAGCCTTCGATAAAGTTGAGGGCTACATCGTGGTAGAGGAGGCCATGAATAGCCTTAAACGTCCTTCTTTGAACCGGCTCAAGGAGACAGATTGGGACAGAACTGATGGAGGCCAGAAGAAAAATGAAGGAAACAACGACCGCTACGATGGAGGGTCGAAAAAGTATAACAATAACTGGCGACAGGGAGGAGGTCGTTCGTCCGCTCCAACCCAGAAAGTGAATAGGACGTACACTCAACTCAATACTGGTAGGGTTGTCATCTTGGATCAAATCAAGAATCAACCTATTTTTGAACCGCCTCAAGACAACCTTAAGCCCGGAGCAGGTAATTCTCGTAAATATTATAACTATTATCAGGCTTCGGGTCACGATACAAATGATTGTGCCAGTCTGAAGGACTTCATCGAGATGAAGGTTCAAGGCGGAGCTCTGGTTCAATATGTTGCTGCAAGAACGACTCAATAAGCCGATCAAAGAGACAGAGAACCTGTTCAGGTTGCACAGCCGGCTCAACCTTCATTGACAGTTCCTGGGCAGCCTGTGAGGCACATGGTAGATGTCATCACTGTAGCGCCCCCGAATCACTGAGGATCCAGTTTGCTATTTCTATAACTGTTGCGGAAGATATAAACATAGATTGTTTATACAGTACACTTTACACGCTATTCCCAAAATCGAATAACCTTAACTTATACACAAATCATAAACTATCTAACATATAACAATACTAATCAAAACTACTTTTACAAATTAGCTGCACATTTTATCCCAAGCTGAACTTGGCATTATCCTTTTCCTGTATCTGAACTCATTCGCCTTATCTGCAATGTTTTATCATGATATAGCAAGGGTGAGCATGAAAGTTGCCCAGCAAGTTTTAAAACAATTTAAAGATATATCATGATTGAAAGACTCTGAATAATAAGATGGCTATCATTCACAATGTATTTGTGAATTAGTATGAACAAAATTTTGACTGAACAAGTATTGAACAGAATAATAATATATCCGGACCAACTGGTAATGAAGGTGATCACTTTCATATACCGACTTTATACATGCAAGATGTATGTAGAGTACAATTCAACATGGCAATCAGAGATGATTAACCATAAGTATATCCGAATGAACAACTCTTAGTAGAGTTAAGTAAAAGGAAACTTGCCTGAACCATTGATTACCGTAACGCAATATAATAAGCTTAAATCGGGACCTAATATTAATAATATAAATATCCAATATTAGAATAATATCATCACAAAGATAAAATAACCTAAACACATTACCACATAATCCTATCGATATTATACACATAAGACATAGCATCAAGTCAAACTATTGCGATCGAGTTTGAAACTCAAGACAATTCTATCATCCCGACGGTCTAGTCGGATGATTGACGAGTTTAAGTTTAATTAAACTCTACTTAAATACTTAACAAACAATGATCTATGGCCTCTGACATATGGTTGTCAGGCCATTTTTCAAGCATTTCCAGATTTCATAAAAATGCAATTTCGTGCACTTTGATGTTATGGATCTGGGATTTAACAACCCAGATCACTAAAAGACATCCTAATACACAACTTTAAATAATCAATTACCAAATATAACATCAAATCATGAAATTTTTAGTTTTAGGGTTTTTACCACTTTCTAGCTTTGATTTTGATTCTGACTTCTTGAATCTATTCTTGAAAGGCTATGAACTGATTATGGCTTCTCTCCTCACTCTCTCACACTTCCATTCCCGGATTTTTAGAGAGAGGATGGCTTGGTGAAAAATGAAAAGTAAAGTGGCCTTTCTCTCTCTTTAATTATTGAAAATAATTGAATGCTAAGTTGAAATGGTCATCTAGAAATTTGGTTTGTTTGGTATTATAGTCCACTTCCAAGTTGGCAATTATTGATGCAAGATATGGTAAGATTTTCTACCAATAATTCACCAAATGGGACAAAAGGGCATTTTTGGTAATTTCACTTAAAATTTCAAGGGCACTTTAGACATTAGCTACAACCCTTAGGGTTTGACCATTAGGGTTAAAATCTAAGGTTCCCAACAATCAATTTTCTAATATTTCCAATTTCGGTTTTCTAAATAGAAAATTAATATCTGTAAATTATAATTAGGATTTTCAAATCATATTCTAATTTTCCCAATTATAAATCATTATTGACAATTAGGATTAAATAATTCCTAAATAAAATTACTAATTTAGCAATTAATTTCATAACTATACATTAGAGTTCCTGACAGAACAATTAGGGTTTTAAACCGTAAAATTAGGGTTTTCTAAATTATTAGAAAATCTAATTAATCATTAGGGTTATCCCTGATTAGGTTGCAATAAAAATATATAAACTTTATATATTGCAATTAAATTCCCAAATTAGGATTATAATATCCGAATTAGGGTTTTAAATCCCCGGAACTGAAATTAGGGTTTCGGAACCGATTTCTAGGATTTTCTTATAAATTATAAAAATTTATAACGTTGACGTTCTAAATAATATTAGGGTTTGACTTTGATAAAATTTATGTGGTCAACCCTTGACCCTTAACCACATTCTGTACACATAATACCATAATCACAGAACATATACACATATACCCTTAATCCTGAATAATTCACCAAAAGAAATTTTAAATTCTCAAAATTCCTTCCTCGAAAATATCAAACACATACACTTATTTTCCATTCAGTTCATTATTCGACCTTAAATCAATCATTTAAGATTTTAATAAATTTTCTAAATTCTCGGTTGTCACATTCACCCTTTTCTTCTAAGAATTTCGTCCCAAAATTCAACTTACACCGTATACCATACACCTTACACCATTCATACATATCATCAGATGCTACCCTGGTACATCACTCACAAGAGTAATATTTTAAAATTGTGCTGAGGAATTACATAAACTATTTGTCTGTCATCTTCACAAAGGTTTTATGGAAATTCATTCGTAAACCGTCATAACTTACGGATACAAAGGGTGATTAGCTGATATGCCCAAAGATCGATCAATCATCACTGGCCTGAATAATTTGTTCCTCTTATCCTCCTTAGGCGCACAAAATTTCTTTCCTCAGTCTTACAGGATTCCGCACCAAAACAATTTGATTCGGGAAATTTCTTTCAATGAACACTTAGAGTTTTCATAACATTAGTCTAGCTGAATCGAATAGCGTAGACTCATATCAATAATTCAATTCAATCGAATTATTTAAGTGTAGCCAAACCCCGCTTGGCAAATTAAAATTTTGAAAACATTTTTCGAGAATGACGCTACGATGCCGCATCAGACATTATAATCGCTTTGAGGATTCCCTCATTTGGTGATTTTATCATACTACATCATACCATAGTGGGTCGACGATCCTTAGATCACATCCAACACTAAGTAATACCTGCATTGATGACTCCATCATTTTTATCATCTCTCGCACTGTGTTCCATGATGCATTGATGATATAAAAATATATTTGATATTTCAAATCATTTCAAGGCTTAAATTTGAAATAAGTAGCATAGACTGTACTTTAAACTGTTTTCAAAAATGATTACGAGTCTACAAATTAATTTTTTTTTTTAAAAGCACAAGGTGCGTATTTAGTTTGATGTTAAAATTTTGAAGTTTAGCATAGCTAGGAGTTTAGGAAAACTTATGTCTCCACTAACAATCATATGCTTAACAATCTATCTGTTCCTATTATTCTCAATACTTCATTCACACATAATTATACCCAGTTCATCAAACCACACTTATGAGTTCATAAATTGCTACAATCATATGAGTTTAAGAACTTACCCTAGTCAGATCTTTGGCGTCCATTCGCTGAGGGGTTCATAACATTTCATATAACTATGAGTCAAGAACGTCACATAAGTATAAATTTTAAGAACTCGTACTTAACCTTGTATCCTCTACCTATAACCTATCCATTTGTTATACACACGAGAAAGGAATCACCCTCTCAACACGCATATAGCAAACAGCGCGACACAAACTTTTCAATGATTATCAATACCAGAAACTAAGTGGTTTTTACACCAAGTACAATTCCCCGCCCATACAAGGAATCATACAACTCAGCTGCCGACATGAGTCCTCAATTAAAATCCCCACCTAATCTTAACCCCCTTCTCCATACGAATTTCATTCAATCCGTATTCATAATCCTTTTCTGGATCTCATACTCAATTCATAAGACAACCGATACACGCTAAATCTTGTCAGTAAACTTTACAATCATTCGCTTGATCCTTCTCCATACTATAACCTTATCAGATCACGGGGTGATCTCATCGTATATATTACGATTCAATTCTATATCTTGATCGTTTTGTTTTACGATCTTCTATCACTGCACTTTCAGTCTTTTAGGCTCGATCTATTCATCACTACTGTTTAACTTTATTATCAGAGTTAGGGAACTCTTTGTCTTTACAACTCACCGAGATTCATCTTTGAATCTTACTGACACACTAACTCTATGTGAGTTAGATCTTATCCTAATCACCGCGATTATTAGTCTCAGGTATTCCTACCTAAGCTTCATAACCAACAGCTTTGATACCAACTATAGAACCCCCGAATCACCGCGGATCCGGTTTGCTATTTCTATAATTGTTGCGGAAGATATAAACATAGATTGTTTATACAGTACACTTTACACACTATTCCCAAAATCGAATAACCTTAACTTATACACAAATCATAAACTATCTAACACATAACAATACTAATCAAAACTACTTTTACAAATTAGTCAAGACATTCTATCCCAAGTCGAACTTGGCATTATCCTTTTCCTCAGATCCGAACGCATTCGCCTTATCTGCAATGTTTTATCATGATATAGCAAGGGTGAGCATGAAAGTTGCCCAACAAGTTTTAAAACAATTTAAAGATATATCATGATTGAAAGAGTCTGAATAATAAGATGGCTATCCTTCACAATGTATTTGTGAATTAGCATGAACAAAATTTTGACTGAACAAGTATTGAACAGGAACAATAATATATCTGGACCAACTGGTAATGAAGGTGATCAGCCTTTCATACCTGAATTATACATGCAAGATGTACAGAGTACAATTCAACATGGCAATCAGAGATGATTAACCATAAGTATATCCAAATGAACAACTCTTAGTAGAGTTAAGTAAAAGGAAACTTGCCTGAACCATTGATTACCGTAACGCAATATAATAAGCTTCGTCTGGGACCTAATATTAATAATATAAATCTCCAATATTAGAATAATATCATCACAGTATAAAATAACCTAAACACATTACCACATAATCCTATCAGTCTATTATACACGTAAGATATAGCATCAAGTCAAACTATTGCAGTCCGAGATGAAACCAGCATAATTCTATCATCCCAACGGTCTAGTCGGATGATTGACGAGTTTAAGTTTAATTAAACTCTACTTAAACACTTAACAAACAATGATCTATGACCTCTGACATATGGTTGTCAAGCCATTTTTCAAGCATTTCCAGATTTCATAAAAATGCAATTTCGTGCATTTTGATGTTATGGATCTGGGATTTAATAACCCAGATCACTAAAAGACATCCTAATACATAACTTTAAACAATCAATTACCAAATATAACATCAAATCATGAAATTTTTAGTTTTAGGGTTATTACCACTTTCTAGCTTTGAATTTGATTCTGACTTCTTGAATCTGTTCTTGAAAGGTTATGAACTGATTATGGTTTCTCTCCTCACTCTCTCACACTTCCATTCCCGAATTTTTAGAGAGAGGATGGCTTGGTGAAAAATGAAAAGTAAAGTGGCCTTTCTCTCTCTTTAATTATTGAAAATAATTGAATGCTAAGTTGAAAATGGTGATCTAGGGGGTCGGGTTTGTTTGGTATTATAGTCCACTTCAAGTCAGCAATTATTGATGCAAGATATGGTAAGATTTTCTACCAATAATTCACCAAATGGGACAAAAAGGGCATTTTGGTAATTTCACTTAAAATTTAAGGGCACTTTAGACATTAGCTACAACCCTTAGGGTTAGACCATTAGGGTTTGACCATTAGGGTTAAAACCTAAGGTTCCCAACAATCAATTTTCTAATATTTCCAATTTCGGTTTTCTAAATAGAAAATTAATATCTGTAAATTATAATTAGGATTTTCAAATCATATTCTAATTTTCCCAATTATAAATCACTATTGGCAATTAGGATTAAATAATTTCTAATTAAAATTACTAATTTAGCAATTAATTCCATAACTATACATTAGAGTTCCTGACAGAACAATTAGGGTTTTAAACCGTAAAATTAGGGTTTTCTAAATTATTAGAAAATCGAATTAATCATAAGGGTTATCCCTGATTAGGTTGCAATAAAAATATATAAACTTTATATATTGCAATTAAATTCCCAAATTAGGATTATAATATCCGAATTAGGGTTTTAAATCCCTTTAATCTGAAATTGTGGTTTCTAACCGATTTCTGTGGATTTTCTTATAAATTATAAAAATTCTAATCAATGTTGACGTTTCTAAATAATATTAGGGTTTGACTTTGATAAAATTTATCTGGTCAACCCTTGACCCTTAACCACATTCTGTACATATAATACCATAATCACAGAACATATACACATATACCTTTAATCCTGAATAATTCACCAAAAGAAATTTTAAATTCTCAAAATTCCTTCCTGAAAATATCAAACACATACACTTATTTTCCTGCTTCAGTTATTATTCGACCTTAAATCAATCATTTAAG
This sequence comes from Panax quinquefolius, assembly GCA_020205615.1. Taxonomy (NCBI): domain Eukaryota; kingdom Viridiplantae; phylum Streptophyta; class Magnoliopsida; order Apiales; family Araliaceae; genus Panax; species Panax quinquefolius. The sequence continues at coordinate 72,377,188 of CM035160.1, read as the reverse complement.
ATTTTAATAAATTTTCTAAATTCTCGGGTTGTCACAATTCATCGGGGAACTTCGACAAACTTGTTAGAGGAAGCGCCAAGTTATCCGGATTCTACGTACGCTTGGGGCATGTACCCTCCCAAGACCGATGAGACCTTATCCGGTGTATGGTAATATCCTTTACTGAGATGAAGATTACCTTCGAAACCATCGAACCACATGAGGGATCTCTCGGTGGTGACGACACAAGTGGGTTCGGTGGATATGAAGAGAATGATGATCGACAACCGGGTCTTCATGGATATTCTCATGCCCACGCTTATCGAGAATGCATCCGGATGGGCGTAAGATGGAGATCGGCAGAGGCTCTTTCAGACGGCTTCAAAGAATTGATCCATCCAGTGGTGGGACTATTGAGTTGCCAATCATCTTCGAAATGGCCCTCAACGTAGTAAAATAACTTGCAAATTTTATGTCAGGCATATAGATTCTCGCTTATATCGCCATTATGGGAGGCTACTACTTTGATCGCTTTACAAAGTCGTGACCTCTCAATCCTCATTTCAAAATTAAATTTCCTATGGCTCATGGGGTTGGAGAGGTAAAAGGGGATTTAGATTTGGCCAGACGATGTTATAGAAATGCTGTAATAACTTTGGGAGTAGGGGTGTCGAAGCAGAAACAAACCATGGCAATAGAGATCGAGCCCTTCACCGAGAGCAGTTCAGAACCATTAGTCATGCCAGCTGGGGAAATAGAAGAGATCGACCTTATTTTTGGCAAGAAAGACAAGACAGTAAAGATAGGTTCGGGTCTACTGGAACATCTCCGGACGAACCTCATGGAACTTCTACGCTGCTATGCTGATATCTTTGCATGGGAACCTCAAGATATGCCAGGGGTGAGCAGGAAGATTGCTGAGCATTGGTTGGAAGTGGACCCGTCAAAGAAGCCGATTTTGTAGAAGAGGAGGATTTTTGCACCGGAGCGCCAACGGATCATCGATGAAGAGATTGCAAAGCTGCTGGTTGCAGACTTCATCTTTGAGATCGACTACCCACAGTGGATGGCGAATGTGGTGCTGGTCCAGAAGCAGAATGGGAAATGGCGAGTCTGCATCGACTATACAGATCTGAACAAGGCTTGTCCTAAAGACTTCTACCCGCTGCCCCACATCGACCAGCTCATCGATGCGACTTCGGGGTATGCTTTATTGAGCTTCATGGATGCATTCTCAGGGTACCATCAAATTTCCATGTGTAAAGAGGATATACCGAAGACGGCGTTCATTACGCATCGTTCGGTATATGCCTACAAGAAGATGACCTTTGGCCTAATCAATGCCGGGGCCACATACCAGAGGATGATGAACTTTGTCTTCAGACATCAATTGGGCAGGAACATGGAGGTGTACATCGATGACATGATTGTCAAGAGCATGCTGGTGCAGAAACACTTAGATGATTTAGAAGAATGCTTTCAGACAGTTCATCATCATAACTTGAGGCTGAATCCTACTAAGTGCACCTTCGGATTAGGGGTTGGCAAGTTTTTGGGTTATCTTATCAGTTAGAGAGGAATTGAAGCTAACCTAGAGAAGATTTAGGCAATCTTGAATATGAAGACTCCTCAGTCATTTAAAGATGTCCAATGTCTGACTGGAAGGATTGCAGCATTGAGGAGATTTATGTCCAAGTCGGCAGAAAGGTGTTTGCCATTTTTTGATACATTGAAAGGGCCAAAGAATGCGAAGACGTTCCAGTAGACTTCGGAATGTGAAGACGCCTTCCAGAGTATAAAGACCTATTTGTCTTCGGCGCCTTTGTTGGTAAAGCCCGCTCCTGCTGAGCCTCTGTATTTGTACTTAGCAGTTAGTTCATTGGCAGTAGGAGCAGTGTTGGTGCGTGAAGTAGGGGATAAGCAGCACCCGATTTACTACGTAAGCCATGTCCTTAGGGATGCTGAAATAAGGTACCCAAACATTGAAAAATTTGCCTTTGTTTTGATGATAGCTAGTCGAAAGCTTAGACAATATTTCCAGGGTAGGTTGTTAGTGGTATACACAGATCTGCCTTTGAAGAAAATTATGGGCAAACCTGAAGTTTCGGGGAGATTAGCTGCATGGACGATGGAGTTGTCCCAATTTTTCATTGAATATCATCCCCGAACAGCTATCAAGGGGCATGCCTTGGCTGATTTTGTGGTCGAATGTTCGTTTCAAGCGATGAAGATGAAGTGTAAGGCAAGGGTCCGAAGAAAGCAGCCAAGCGATTCGCGATTCTTCACAGGCGAGCTCGTGGACGCTATATGCAGATGGGTCTTCTACTTTGGACATCAGTGGAGCAGGGATCATTTTGACAAGTCTGGAGGGATTCAAAGTGCAACAGGCCATCAGATTCGAGTTCAGAGCAACGAACAACGGAGCAGAGTATGAGGCGGTGCTAGCAGGATTACGCTTGGCTAAGAGTCTCAAAGTGCAGAGAATAGTCATCTTCAGTGATTCTCAGTTGGTCGTCAAGCAAGTCTCAGGGGAATATGAAGCTCGAGGTCAGAGAATGGTTAAGTACTTAGCAGAATTGAAAGATCAGCTTCAGTATTTCCAGTCATGTGAGTTCCAAGGAGTCGAGCGCAATGACAATTCTATTATCGATGCACTCTCAAAGCTGGCCACTACGGATGCTAACATTTTTGATGGGTCAGTTTACTTAGAAATTTTGCAACATCCTAGTGTTCAACATGAATCGGTACTGTGCATTGATCGCACTAACTGCTGGTTAACTCCATATCTAGAGTATCTGGTAAATGGTGTCTTACCTTCAGATCAGATGCTGGCCAAGAAAGTCAAATACAGGAGTGCTAACTTCGTTTTGATAGATGGGGATCTTTTTCGAAGGGCTTTTTCGTCTCCACTGCTGAAATGTTTAACTCCATCCGAAGCTGATTATGCCCTTTGGGAAGTTCACGAAGGCATCTGTGGTGACCATATGGCTGCTAAGTCATTAGCCTACAAAGTAATTCATCAGGGATACTACTAGCCTACCATCTTTAAGGAAGCTACGGAGTACGTCAAGAAGTGCGAGAAGTGTCAACTCAATAGTCCGATCCCACATCAGCCACCAGAAGAGCTATACTCGATCTTATCTTCTATACCCTTTGCTGTCTGGGGGGTTGATATACTAGGTCCATTGCCGAAAGCTAAAGGTCAGGTCAGTTTTGTTATAGTTGCCATCGATTATATGACCAAATGGGTAGAAGCGAAGCCACTTAGGTTAATAACGGAACAAGAATGTTTAATGTTCATGAAGGAGTCAGTAGTGTTTCGTTTCAGAATTCCTAAGTTGGTGATATCGGACAACGGACGTAAGTTTGTGGGATCAAAATTTGAAGCATTTTTGAAGGAATTGGGAGTTCAACACTGAAAGACTTCAGTAGCTCATCCTCAGTCGAACGGGCAAGTCGAAGTGACCAACAGAACGCTGCTGAATGGGATCAAGCGTAGATTGGATGAAGCGAAGGGAAGATGGCCAGACGAGCTGCTCAGCGTGTTATGGGCTTATCGAACTACACCGAGGACTACAACAGGGGATTCACCTTTCAGGCTAGCCTATGGTACTGATGCCTTAGTCCCAGTTGAAATTGTATCTCCAAGTCTTCGGGTCAGTCAATTAAAAGAAATTTACAACGAAGAAAGGCTGAAGGTCAATCTAGATTTGCTCGAAGAAGTCAGGGAAACAGCTTTAATCAGATTGGCACCCTATCAACGAAGAGTGGCTAAGCATTACAATAAGGGGGTAAAGCTTCGTAGATTTGAAGTGGGAGATTTTGTTTTCAGGGAAGTCGAAGCATCTACGCCTCAGAACTTGGGAAAGCTGATGCCAAACTGGGAAGGACCTTATGAAGCTGTTAAAGTGCCAAAGCCAGGGACTTATCAATTGAGGGCATTGGACGGATCAGAAATCAAGAATACTTGGCATGCTGGCAGGCTTTGGAAGTACTTTTGTGACGCCCCCAAAATTAGGTATACATCACCCATCTTGGGTCGTCAGATACATGGTACAAAATTCAAATACAACTTACTAATACAACTGTCGTGTACAATACGACAAAATATAACTGTGAGTTTGAATACAATTATTGTTTACTAGAGATTATACAAACTCAGAAGGAGTCCTTATTACAATTATTAACACACTATTTCATAGAATAGTGAGGACTACTAATGCTATCCTCTAGACCATCACTCCGTTCCCCGACTAGTCCCTCGCTATGTTCTCATTTCAAGAGAACAAAGAAAGAAAGGGTGAGCTCAACTAGCCCAAGAAGAAATATTATGACTAAGATAATGCGTAATAAATTATCGTTAGCCTTCAACAAAGTTAAACCGATAAAATATAACAACATCAAGTTTAATCTGCAAATGAACAAGCAATCCATTAAAAGAGTTAAGTAGAAATAAAATATACTATCTTTTATGATTTAAAAGGTTTTTCATGACTTTTATCACTGACTCTCACTTTTAATAAATAATCCACATCATCGAATCACCCCGCACTACTACCAAGGATATTCTTTAGTATCACGACCACAAATTATCCATGCACTACTGCCAAGGACATTCGTGTATTCATTAATGGTCATGATCATGCCAACAATCGTCCATCAATGCACTACGGGCAATGAGGACTTTTACCACATCATTTGTAACATTACTACTCATGATTACAATCGAATAATCCTCGGTCATAATCATACCAAGTCCATTTATGCACTACAAAAGCCACAGATGACTTTCAAAAAATATAAATATGAGGATGATGACAATGATATAAGAATTCAATAAAACAAGTTCAAGAATTAATTTATCCAGAACTAATAATGTCCAAATTGTCAACATGATACATCGCTTGTAGAGTAAAAAATTCAAGAATGATCGTAAAAATAATTCCATGAATAGATATCTGGATGAAGCGCAAATATCAAGGATATTCCTCTAATTTCATGGAGTATAGAAGTCAAAACTTTAACCAACCGAGTATAATAAAGAATGGAATAACAAAAGAAATCACCATGCATGCAGTACTTCAGATAGACATGTTATTCCAACGAATAATAATAAATAAATGAATAAAAAGATTTTAACCAGTGTCCACCATGTAAAACATGCATGTGATATTCCATCGTAATAATAAAGATGTAATAATAAAGATGAAACCAGTCCTCCAAAGAAAAAGCATGCATGTGATGTTCCAATATAAATAATAATAAAGACGGAACCAGTCCTGTAAAAAAACACGCATGTGATGTTCCAAATGTAATGATAAAGATGTAATAATAAAAGAATGTCACCAAGTATAGGTTAGCTCACAGATACAAAAGTTATTCCAATGTAACAATAAAGAAATGGAATAATGTAAGTTCTCTTTCTCTTGAATACAAAAGAAATAACACCCTTACCGTAAAAGAACCTAATATTAAAGTAGTTAAGTAGCGTAATACTTTTCTTCTTTCTCTCTATAGTTTCTCTCTCTAGAGTTTCAATGAATTTATAAGAAATAATGAAAGAATGAGCTTCTATTTATAGAAGAATGGAAAGGGTACTGCTTTTAAGAAAATTCATGGATGCACAAATAAAATAAATTCACTAGCCAAAGTCTTATTCTCGATAATTCACAGTGGCCTAACTCCTCAAGTAAACAAAACTATAGAGTACAACTTAATTGGCTGAATCAATTATTTGGATGCAAAATTCAAACCTTCCTCTAATAAGAACATAGCAACCCAATATCATATATATATATATATATATATATATATAAATAGACAACACATGCTAAATTAAAGAAATGGTCCAATGAAAACATCTCCCCACTCATAAGTTATCAAAAAGTAGCATAATTGGAGATTTTTGTCAACAAGCTACATCCTGCTAGATTACCCACTTGGAAGAAAATTGATGATTGCCCCTTTCATCACATAATACGACCACTTCCAAAATTTAATAGAAGAAATATTAATTTAGCAAAATAATAGAGTAAACATCTATTGCTTATCAATTAATACTCTTTTTCTTAATCAACATAATCTTCAATAAAAATTATAAATCATAATATTCAACAATATTTATCATTATTATTATAATTCACAATATTAATCGACCGTGTCGCTTCCGTGAAAGAGGGGCTTTCCAATAAGGATTTCTCCCTATCAAGCGCAATTATTAGGTGACCAAACCTCTCATCGATGTATCTTTTAGACATCGTTAATATTGCAAATAATAATATTAATAACTTTGTCATCTCAATTATTGATTTTAACAATATATAAAATATCGACAATAATTGAATCAAATAACGTGAGATACTATGCAACAATTACTATAGCAATAATTGAACAAAACTGAATGACCTCTCACGTAAGCATCAATAATCAATACCGTAGTACTACTATGCAACCACGCCAGACATCGTATTTTTTACTACCGAGTAGTTCAACAGTATTAACGGTAAAACTTCCGCCGTTATTTTCAATAAAATATTTTTGTCGTTTTCTTAATCCGACAATAATTTGGTTGTGGGGTCCACCAATGATTGCACCTTTGTACGAATATTCCCTGTTAAAACGAATATTCCCCGACCAATCGAATATTATATAATAACTTGCGTACTTTACAAAATTTATAATTATTATCCACAACTATTATATCAATTTCACTCCATAATATTCAAAAATAATATTTATAGAAAATTCATCTTTATTCAAAAAGTTGGGGTTTTACAATCTCCACTTCATATGAAATTTCGCCCTCAAAATTAGGGTACGTACTTGGTATGTCGAAGAGGTAAGGATACCTTGATTTTATTTCAGATTCTAACTCCCAAGTCATTTCCTCAACATCGTGGTTTCTCCACAAAACTTTGACTTGAGGTATAACCTCGCGCGTAGAATATGTTCATTCTTATCCAAGATTTGAACAGAACCTCTTCATACGCCAAATCTTCCGCTATTTCATCCAGCTTCTAACTCAATAATGTGGTTCGGGTCTTCCACATATTTACGTAATATGGATAAGTGAAAAACGTTATGAACACGACACATACTGGGCAGAAAAGCGAGTCTATAGCCACGCCCTACCGATTAAGGATTAAAATGGGTCGATGAATCGAGGATTGAACATTCCTCTCTTTCCAAATCTCGTAACTCCTTTCCATGGAGCAACACGTAATAACACACGATCTCCTATATCGAATTCCACGCCCTTTCGATGAAGATCAAAGATAACTCTTTTGTCGATCTTGTGAGGTTTTTATAGGTCACGGATCGTTTGAATCTTTTCCGTAGTCATACATACCAACTCCTATCCCAACAACGTTGCTTTCACCCACCTCATCCCAAAGATACCGAGAACGACATTTTCTTCCATATAACGCTCGAATGGAGCCATGCCAATACTTGCTTGATAACCGTTGTTGTAGGAAAACTCCACCAATGGTAAGAACTTGTCCCAACTTCCTTGAAGTCAAGGACACGTAGTCTTAATAGATCTTCAAGAGTTTGAATCGCCCTCTCCGATCGCCCATCCGTCTCGAGGATGATATGCTTGAACTAAATCATAAATCCGCGCTCCATAGCTTTTTGTAAACTAACCCAAAATCGTGAAGTGAATCTTGGGTCTCGATCGTAAACTATGGATACCGCATACCATGCGCCTTTACAATCTCGCTTATGTACATACGAGCAAGACATTCAAGTGTATAATTTTCTCGATTGGTAAAGAAATGAGCAGATTTGGTCAATCTATCAACAATGACCCAAATCGCATCAACGCCTTGAGAAACCTTGGGAAGACCAAAGAATCTAAATCCATGGTAATGTGCTCCCACTTCCATTCGAAATTTCAAGTGGTTGCAATGGACCTTTTGGTACTTGATGCTCTGCCTTAACTCGCTGACACGTTAGACACCTCGAGATAAACAACGTTATCTCTCTCTTCATATTACCCCACCAAAATGTATGTCAAGATCATGATACATTTTGGTACTCCCAGATGGATTGCAAAATGGTGTGTTGTGCGCCTCCATCATGATTTTATACTTTAAATCGTGGTCGTTAGGAACATAAAGTCCGGAGTTGACTTGAAGTATTCCTTCTTCATCGATTCTTGCTTCCTAGATCGCACCTTCTTGCACTTTCTTCCTCATACGCGATCAACTCCGGATTCAGAATTCGAGCAACTTTAATTTTATCAATTAAAGTCTCTACTACTCGATATTTTCCATCATCACGTGGGTCCTCTAAGTCTTTATCTCTATCTCCATCCTTTGCAAGTCATACAAAATGGGCCTTTGTGTTGACAATATTGCACTCGCATTCCGCATATGATCTTCTACTCAATGCGCCGCCTACCACGCTCGCTTTTTCCGTGATGGTATTGATGGTATGATCATAATATTTCAATAGCTCAAGCCAACGTCGTTGTCGCATGTTAAGTTCCTTTTGAGTGAAGAAATATTTGAGGCTTTTATGATCCGTAAAGATCTCCATTTTCTCCCCATACAAGTAATGCCTCCAAATTTTAAGTGCGAAGACAATAGCTGCTAACTCTAGGTCATGAGTAGGATAATTCCTCTCATATTCTTTGAGTTGTCGTGAGGCATAGGCTATGACTTTCCCATGTTGCATGAGAACACATCCTAACCCTTTGCTCAAGCATCACCAGAGATGACAAATCCTCCGAACTAGATGGTATTGTCGTAACAGTGTTTGAAATGAGTCTCCTTTTGAGTTCTTGAAAACTCTTTTCACATTCCTTGCTCCAACCGAACTTTGTATCTTTCCGAGTCAGCTGAGTTAGTGGAGTAGTGATTCAAGAAAACCCTTCTACGAATCTCCAATAATAACCAACTAAGACGAGAAAGCTACGTACTTCGGTCACTGATTTAGGTTGCTCCCAGCTTTGAATAGCTTCAATCTTTGCTGGGTCAACAGATATTCCATGACTTGATACCACGCGCCCAAGGAATGCTACTTTCTCAAGCGTAACTCGCATTTCTTCAACTTGGCATAAAGCTTGTATTCACGGCTTTTGGAGTATCAACCTCAAGTGTTCTTCATGATCTTCACGGCTTTTGAAATATATGAGGATGTCATCAATAAAGACGACCACAAAGTGATCCAAATATTCCTTGAATACTTGGGCTCATCATATCCATGAAGGTAAAGAGGAGCATTAGTTAATCCAAAGGACATAACTAGGAATTCATAATGCCCGCATCGAGTTCTTCGAAAGCCGCCTTTGGAATGTCATCTGCTCTAATCTTCAATTGGTGATATCCTAACGAAGATCAATCTTTGAAAAGAATTTGGCTCCTTGCAACCGGGTCAAACAGTCATCAATACGTGGCAATGGGTACCTATTTTTTATGGTGACATGATTCAACTCCCAATAATCAATACAAAGTCGCATACTCCCATCTTTCTTCTTCACAAATAGAACAGAGCACCCCAAGGAGAAGTACTAGGACGAATAAAGCCAATGTCTAAATAATTCCTGCAATGAGTCTTTAACTCTTGAAGTTCAATAGAGCCATTCGATATGGGGCTTTGGAAATGGGTTTTGTAATTTATTCAAGGTCGATACAAAATTCAATTTCACGCCTGGGGGTAGGCCAGTAGTTCTTCTTCGTGAATACGTCAGAAATTCATTAACAATAGAAATATTATTCAAAACTGATGTATTTTTGTTTAGATCTGTGACGTGGGATAAGAAAGCTTGACATCCGTTTTTCAATAAATGAATAGCTTTATGGCTTGAGATGACAGTGATTGATTTTAATGGTTTGGTTGCTTGAATTCGCATAATAGGTTGATTAGGAATATGAAAGCTAATAACCTTACGAAAATAATCAATTTTTGCATGATGCGTAGTTAACCAATCAATCCCTAGAATCACATCAAATGCAAGTATTTTCAAAGAAATAAGATCGACAGGTAACGTGCAGGTACCGATTTGAATCAAATAAGACTTATAAACCATGGATGTAATGAAGGTTTCTCCCAACGGGGTTTCAACAGATAAATCCAAATCCAATTTCTCCGGAGTCAAATTTAAACGTTGAGCGCAAGTAGGAGAAATGAAAGAGTGGGTAGAACTGGTATCAAATAAAGTATAAACTTCGCTAGAGTTTATGATTAGCTTACCCGTGATGACCTCGTTTGGGTTCCTTGCTTTCTGGGAGGTCACGATAAATGCTCTCCTCACACCACCGGCTGAATTTTTTCCGGGACTACCTTTGTGCCTCCATCCTAGTTGAACTTATCTTCTGTGAACGACAAAATCCCGCCAGGTGACCTTCTCTTCCACAATTATAACACGCTTTGGATGGCATCGCGCAATTTGATCGATGTGCCCTCCCTCCGCATTTGAAGCATATGATAGGTGGTCTTTCTCCTTCCTTAACAACGAGTCTTTGGTCTTTGGCCTTTCCATCATTGTTGAATCTCCTCTTTTGAAATGTCCATTCTTATTGTTTTGGCCTCGATTACCACCAAGTGGTTACCATTTCGCCTATTGATTCCCTCCACGCTTGTTGTCACCGCTTCATGATCGCTTCTCACCGGTATTATCATTTTGTCGGTCCGCTTTCTTTGTCATATTGACTCGTTATCGCTACTCCACCAATCGAGCCCTATTTACAACATCCTAATACAAACACGCTTTATGAGAAATAAGATGTCGACGATATCTCCGCTTTCAAACCTCTTAAAAATATTCGCCCATTCTCTCTTCATTATCCACCAAGTGGGACGAAAACCGGATAACTCCGTAAATTTTGCCTCGTATCATGACGACCTGGCCATATTGTTTTGCTCCAATTTGATAAACTCCACCTCCTTCATGTGACGAATACTTTCGAAAGTATTTGTCGTTGAATGCTCTTCTTGAACTTCTCCCAAGACATCTTCAAGACGGCAGTTGAGTACGCTTTTACCGATTCCCACCAAGAATCGCTTCTCCGCTGCAACATAAAGGCTGCAGAAGGGAACCTTTGCTTCCTCTGAGCATCCCAAGACATCAAATATCTTGGTGATCTCGCTTTATCCATGCTTCCGCCATAAGTGGTTTTGGCTCTCCTTAAACTCCCAAGTGGTCCGTGCTCCTTGAATCTGCTTAATGGTGACCGCCCGAGAGTTTCCAGTGTTTCCACCTACATTTTGGACAGAAGCCGCTCTCGCCTGCTGTTGCATGAATTGCACAAAGCCTCTGAACAATCCATCATTCATCATTTGGTCAGTGTTGTTGTTTGCATGAGGATTGTCGCCTTCCTGATGCACATTCTCCTGATTATTGATATGTAGAGACTCAACGGTCTCTTGTGCTCAATTGATATTCTCAACATTTTCGGATGTCATTTTCAGATACTGCCACAAAACAAATGTTAATTGACATGTAACATAATATCTCTAAACTCTGACCAACCAATTTAAATACAAAATAAATTTAAGTAGGTCATACTAGCGAAGGAATTCCCCGTCTCTCCCCTCCTAGTTCTAGTCTCACATCTTAGCCAGGGATTATATCCCTAAGCTTTGATACCAACTGTGACGCCCCCAAAATTAGGTATACATCACCCATCTTGGCGTCAGATATATTGTACAAAATTCAAATACAACTTACTAATACAACTGTTGTGTACAATACGACAAAATATAACTGTGAGTTTGAATACAATTATTGTCTACTAGAGATTATACAAACTCAAAAGGAGTCCTTATTACAATTATTAACACACTATTTCATAGAATAGTGAGGACTAATAATGCTATCCTCCGGACCGTCACTCCATTCCCCGACTAGTCCTCGCTATGTTCTCATTTCACAAGAGAATAAAGGAAAGAAAGGGTGAGCTCAACTAGCCCAAAAGAAGAAATATTATGACTAAGATAATGCGAATAAATTATCGTTAGCCTTCAACAAAGTGTTAAACCGATAAAATATAACAACATCAAGTTTAACTCAGCAATGAACAAGCAATCCATTAAAAGAGTCAAGTAGAGAATAAAATCTACTATCTTTTATGATTTAAAAGGTTTTTCATGACTTTTATCACGGACTCAAATTTTAATAAATAATCCACATCATCGAATCAACCCGCACTACTACCAAGGATATTCTTTAGTATCACGACCACAAATTATCCATGCACTACGCCCAAGGACATTCGTGTATTCATTAATGGTCATGATCATGCTAACAACTCGTCCATCAATGCACTACGGGCCAACGAGGACTTTTACCACATCATTTGCAACATTACTACCATGATTACACCGAATAATCCTCGGTCATAATCATACCAAGTCCATCTATGCACTACAAGCCACGTATGACTTTCAAAAAAAATATAAATATGAGGATGATGACAATGATATAAGAATTCAATAAAACAAGTTCAAGAATTAATTTATCCAGAACTAATAATGTCCAAATTGTCAACATGATATCGCTTTGTAGAGTAAAATTCAAGAATGATCGTAAAAATATTTCCATGAAAGGATATCGGATGAAGCGCAAATATCAAGGATATTCTACTAATTTCATGGAGTATAGAAGTCAAAACTTTAACCAACCGAGTATAATAGAGAATGGAATAACAAAAGAAATCACCATGCATGCGGTATTGCAGATAGACAAAAGTTATTCCAATGTAATAATAAATACTGAAAATAATAAAGATTTTAACCAGTCCCAATGTAAAACACACGCATGTGATATTCCAAATGTAATAATAAAGATAGAATAATAAAGATTTAAACCATTCCAATGTAAAATATGCATGTCCTGCCAGATGTTCCAACGGAATAATAATAAAGATTAACGAACCAGTGTCCTGTAAAACACATGCATGTGATGTTCCAACATGTAATGATAAAGACAAAATAATAAAGAATGTCACCAAGTATAGGTAGCCAGTATACAAGTTATTCCAATAGAACAATAAAGAAATGGAATAACAGAAGTTCTCTTCTTGAATACAAAAGAAATAACACCCCTTACCGTAAAAGAACTAAATATTAAAGTATTTAAGTAGCAGAATACTTTTCTTCTTTCTCTCTATAGTTTCTCTCTCTAGAGTTTCAATGAATTTGTAAGAAATAATGAAGGAATGAGCTTCTATTTATAGAAGAATGGAAAGGGTACTGTTTTAAGAAAATTCATGGATGCACAAATTGAAATAAATTCACGTGCCAAAGTCATATTCCCCGATAATTCACGTGGGCCTAACTCCTCAAGTAAAACAAAACTATAGAGTACAACTTAATCGGGTCAATCAATTATTCTGATGCAAAATTCAAAACTTCCTCCAATAAGAACAAAGCAACCCAATATCATATATATATATATATAAATAGACAACACATGCTAAATTAAAGAAATGGTCCAATGAAAACATCTCCCCACTCATAAGTTATCAAAAAGTAGCATAATTGGAGATTTTTGTCAACAAGCTACATCCCTCGCTAGATTACCCACTTGGAAGAAAATTGATGATTGCCCTTTCATAACATAATACGCCCACTTCCAAAATTTGATAGAAGAAATATTAATTTAGCAAAATAATAGAGTAAACATCTATCGCTTATCAATTAATACTCTTTTCTTAATCAACATAATCTTCAATAAAAATTACAACTCATAATATTCAATAATATTTATCATCATTATTATAATTCACAATATTAATCGACTGTGTCGTCTCTCGTGAAAGAGGGGCTTTCCAATAAGGATTTTTCCCCTATCAAGCCGCAATTAGGTGACCAAACCTCTCCTCGATGTAACTTCTAGATATCGTTAATATTGCAAATAATAATATTAATAACTTTGTCATCTCAATTATTGATTTTAACAATATATAAAATATCGACAATAATCGAATCAAATAACGTGAGATACTATGCAACAATTACTATAGCAATAATTGACCAAAACTGAATGACCTCTCACGTAAGCATCAATAATCAATACCGTGTGCTACTATGCAACCACGCGTATTACTGTACTTTTACTACCGAGTAGTTCAACAGTATTAATGATAAAACTTTCGCCATTATTTTCAATAAAATATTTTTGTTGTTTTTTCAATCCGACAATAATTTGGTTGTGGGGTCCACCAATGATTGCGCCTGTGTACGAATATTCCCTGTTAAAATGAATATTCCCCGACCAATCGAATATTATATAACAACTTGCGTACTTTGCAAAATTTGTAAATATTACCCACAACTATTATATCAATTTCACTATATAATATTCAAAAATTATATTTATAGAAAATTCATCTTTATTCAAAAAGTTGGGGTTTTACAACTTTCAGTAGATACAGTGTCAGTATACCGGAAGTCTGTAAATGTTTGACTCATCATTACTAAAAGATCCTTTTTTCTCAACAAGTCTTATGTTCGTTGCTGTTCACTTCATCGGTGTAAGGAGGTTCGGGTGGACTCGCTGACCATTCGATGGTAGCCTTATTCACAGGTGGTCCTTATGAGTTTGTCAGGCCCTTCATGGTAGGCAAATGTCATTGGTGTAAGGAGGTTCGGGTGGACTCGCTGACCATTCGATGGTAGCCTTATTGGGAGGTGGTCCTTATGAGTTTGTCAGGCCCTTCATGGTAGGCAAACGTCATCGGTGTAAGGAGGTTCGGGTGGACTCGCTGACCATTCGATGGTAGCCTATCTGGTCGGTGGAATCCTGTGGGTTTGTTAGGCCTTTCGTGGTAAACAAATTCCATATGAAGCAGATCTAACTCACACTTCGGTAACGAATAAGTATTCCTTTACTTTATTACCTAAATGTGTCTAAGTGTTGAGTTCGGATTGCTTCGTTACTTAACTTAATCTTATCTGTTATATGACTTGTTTAGTTATTTATTAACAGTTTAAATTAAGAGTTCGTACATTTTTCAGGTTGATTGATATTGAAGTATTGACAAAAAGTAATTGCATAGAAGTCATAAGGAACGAAGCCAATATTTCATTAATACTTAAACGATTACATAAAAAGTTAAAATTTTTTACAGAAATTCTACAACTAAAGGAAGAGGGAATCAGCTTCAGACATCATCTTCCTCTTCAAAGAAATCCAGAATAGTTGGGTCGAGATTAACTGCCACAAGCTTTTCTTTGCATTTGCTTCGGTATAACTTATAACCTTCAGTATACATCTTGATGATTTCCATGTTTAGCTCAGATGATTTTTGATAACCATCTCTAATCTGTTGACACAGTTCTTCGGTTAGAGGTGGACCTTGTTCTTCCAAAGCTTGCAACTTACTCTGAAGCTTGCGGCGTATGGTATAGTACTTTTCCTTATCGGCCTGGGCCTTAGTCTGGACTTCGTCGATCTGCTTCGCTAGGCTCGAATTAGCAGTAACCAGCTCTTCATTCTTAACCTTCAGAACTTCATTTGTATGAACCAAATCAACGTTCATATTAGTCATAGCTTGCTGACTGGTCTTGGTCGTTTTAAGCTCCTCTTTTATTTGAGCCAATTCTTTCCGAAGACCCTCATTAGTATGGAGGAGATCTCTATTTTGACCTCTCTCTTTGAAGGTTGTTTTCTCTTTCGAGAGAAGGGAGGGATAGACTCATCCTGATCCTCAATTTCGACATCTGGCTCGATGATCTCAATTGGAATCACAGGGAGTTGACTGGTTCTGGACCAAGGTACCCTGAGTTCCTCTTTGGTTAAGGGAGTTATAACCGTCTTTCTCTTCTTGATTCGAATTACTCATGATTTTTCGTTCATGGGTAAATCGAGAAGGCTTGAATCAAAGGCAGGAGGTGGAGCTGATTCAAAGGGGGGTAAAGGGTTTACTCGGGGCTTTTGGATAGCTCTTTTCTTCATCCGAGGTTGATTGGAGTCTTCGGCTGGAGTGGATTCTGGGGTTGGGGCTTCATTCTCCTGAGGTTCGGAGGTTGAAGGTTCTTCAATTGGTATGTCATCTTCTGTCGGTGAAGAGGCGCTTGATAGAAATTTTTCCAAATCCTTTCGGTCGATTGACGTTGGTTTGATCAAAGATACTACAAAAAATGAAAAACCACAATTCAGAACAGTTTATCAAAGAAGATTCAGTAAGTTATACAGTAGACAGTTCGGAGACTTACAGTTATGGTCGTACAACCATGCTTGT
This sequence comes from Panax quinquefolius, assembly GCA_020205615.1. NCBI lineage: Eukaryota > Viridiplantae > Streptophyta > Magnoliopsida > Apiales > Araliaceae > Panax > Panax quinquefolius. Next base: position 72,361,019 of record CM035160.1, on the reverse strand, counting down.
TTGGTAAGGAGTCCGTAATGCCATTATTCCTTGGGGAAGTTCTCAAAGAGCTCTATCATTTCATTTATTTGCTCTTTGGGAATATCACCGAAATCTGCAGAAACTTTTTCTTGAATGGACCAGATCGGCAGAGAAGCAATTTCTGGTCCCTTAATGTAGAACCAGCATGTATGCCATCCTCGGTTGCTCGAAGGGGTATTAATTAAAGATCGTCTCTCGAACTTCTCACCTGGCTTCGATGCTACTTTGCTCAGAGCCTTAAACCCCTTTTCCCGGTTTTGGCCGATCTTGTAAATAGTAAAGAAGAAGTCGAGAGTGGGTTTAACGCCTACTTTTTGGCAGAAGGCGATGGAGGCGAGGATATGGATGTACGAGTTCGGCACTAATTGGGCGAACCCAACGCCAACGAACCCCATTAGGGTAACCAGTAATACATGTAGAGGAAATCTGACCCCCTTCTCCAGGAGTGTTACCGGAATTGCCATCCAACCTGCCGGATGTTGGTACATTCGTTCATTAGACCCCGGAGCCCTTACCTTATGGGTATCAGGAATCTGATAACAAATCCTAATTTTGCGTAGTTCGATCTTAGTGACCGTTGAGGGAGTGTTGGCGTGGGGGTATTGCTCTGTACTCGCGAAGAATTCGGAGGGACTGAGTGGCGGTTTAGGAGGCATATTCTTCTTGCTCGGAGTAGCAGCTTGAGGGTTTGAACTCGAAGCCTCTTTGTTAGGGCTTGGGTTAGGTGGGACGGAAGTTATGGGGTTTACTCGAATGGGAGAACTCTGACCAGTATTTTGGGACACCATTGTTGAGAATTTTGCAGAGAAGGAGAAGACAATAAGCTCTTGTAAACTTGAAATTACAGGGAACCGTCTAAAGTGAATGGGTAGTAGCTTTAATAATAGGCGGTCTTTTCAAATTTTTACGAAAACCAAGGACGGCGCATTAATTGGAGGTAATGATGTAGGAGGGGAAGAGGTAGCATCCAGTTTTGGGTTTAATGAGTTAACCGGAGTGGGCTTATATCCATTGGACCTCCAGTTTTTGTCCTTAATGCTGATGGGGGTGTGCCATTTGGGCCTCGGTGAGATTTCTTTTGAGACCTTTTTGATCTTATCACCATTCCTTTTATCATGGACCTATTTTATTTATAGTCTTCCATTAAACATCCTATTTAATAATAGACTGGGGGGCAATGTTGGGCCATGATACTTTATGTATTGGGCCAGACCGGTTGGGCTCTTCCCTTGGGTCATGACAGTTTATGGATATTGGGCCATGTCAGCAGGTTGCCTTGATTGGGTCTAAAAGGTTTTGGGCCGAATTGTTGGACCTGTCCATTAGGTAATTAAATATCTACTTTATAGGCTTTGACCGGTAATGATCACAAAGATAACATTTGACTGTTATCTCTGTCACCGTCTGCATGGCATTAATGAGGATGGGATCGTGATAGCCGGCGGTGGACAAAGGTGGTGGTGTAGCAGGTGAATCACCGGACGTGGGGGGTTGTGTCAGTGAGGAGTGGGTGGCACAGTAAACCAGGCTTGGAGTATATGGGGCGAGGATCACATAATCTAAAGGTAACAACACTTATCCAAATTATTATCTCTCTCAAGCACTAGATATTTTTCCTCCATTGTTAACCTTGTGATTGCCTGCACTGACTCTCACGCCGGACCTATCCCCCAACGGTCAAGCCGTCAAGCTTTGGGTGTTGACTTGTTGAATTGTGCAGGATTTGGACGAGCTTTAAGTGATTGGAGTTCGTGGAAAGATCTTGGCGTTAACAGAAAGTATTCAATTTTCTGATAATTGTTATTCTATTTAGTAAATGGTTAAATTAATAAAAAGTTAAAGTTAAGGGTGATACTTGAAAATTTTGCAAAGTAAGCAAGTTGATATAAAATATTCGTTTGGTCGGGGAATATTCTTTTTGTCAGGGAATATCCGTACGACGACGCCATCATTGGTGGACCCTACAACGGAATAACTGTCGGAGTTAGAAAACGATAAAATTATCTTTTTATAAAAATAATAGCGAAAGTTTTATCGTTAAACTGTTGAAATACACGGTGGTAAAAAAATTGTATTACGCGTGGTTGCATAGTAGCACACGGTATTGATTATTGATACTTACGTGAGAAGTCACTCAATTATTGCTACAGTAATTGCTACATAATATCTCTCATATTATTGATTCAATAATTGTCACAGTATCATCTGCATAATATTTTATATTATTAAATCAATAATTTAGACGACAAAGTTATTCATATTATTATTTGCATTATTGATGATGTCTAGAAAGTTCTATCGATGAAAGGGGTTTGGTCACCTAATTGCGCGCCAATAGGGAGAAATCCTTATCGGAAAGCCCCTTCTTTCTTGGGAATGATCTGGTTGTTAAATATTGTGAGTTATAATATTAATGATGAATAAGTTCGTGTTGATTAAAGATGAAATTGATATTTCCATTGTGTTGGGATTATTAGTGTTAATGAAAATCGACATTTATTTCGATAAGGTTATATTGACCAATCGAGTAATTAATCGGATAAATGAGCAATTAATTGTTATTAATTCATATGCTTGTAACTATTTGTTCACATGTATGTACTATTGATTCATATGCATGTACTATTAGGGGGGTGGTTGATAAGTACGTTTTATACCTACTTATCCGGTATCTGTTACTTGAATTATTTGCTTAATCTCATGTTTCTTAGTTACTTTTCATGCATTTTGTGTTCGTTTTGTAGATTATATGTTTGGGAGTTTAAATCGCAAAGAATTGGTATGAAAACGCAAAGAAAAGCAATCCGAACATCGTTTGGGCTTTTATGTTTATTTCATGTTCTTGGTTTGGAACTTAGATTACATTTTAGATCTTCTTCTTAGCTTTCCGGAACAACTTGAATCATTCCAATCGGAGTTCGGATGCAAGAGTTATGACATTTGTACCAACGGACGTCGAACGTCACTGTTTTGGGTGGCCATTTGCATAGTAGTCACTTCCAGCCCAATTTCGACATTCATTCGTTCATTATTTCTGAATTCTTAAAGAATAAAAGTTGTAGATCTCATCGATATCTTCGATTTGATAGGTGGCAGGCCTCGTAACTCTTCCTGGATCAAAAGTTATGGCCGTTTTCCCAAAGGACGTTAGAGCAGAAAATTTTCCTTCGCAAAACCTCCTCCGGGGTTGGTATGTGAGGCACAAAGCAGGCCCCTAGCCTGCCGGGATGGGCCCAAAACAAGCCTAGACCCCCGCCGGGGTGGGGGTATGCCCAGAAAATGCGCGAAAATGCAAATTTTGGTCCAATTTGAGTCCGGAAAGGGTTGTTTCGATCCGATTGACACAAGGACTTCCAAGAGGACTTAAAGACATATAAAGAGACTTATAAAAGGAGGGGAATTACAAGGATTAGGAGAGATTAGAGACTAGATAGAGGATTCAATTAGATTAGATTAGAGTAAAATTAGATCAAAACACTAGTTCTAATTAAATTTGGAGATTGAAGCAACTTGAAGACCATTGAAGATCAAGAGCAGGAGCTTGAGGAAGATGGAGATTTGCTGACAATAGATTTATTCTTTACTCTACTCTTATTTTTATCTTTTAATGATTATTCAATTGTGGATTCTTAGTTTCAATTCAATAATCATGAACTAATTCTTTGTTTGAGATTACAATGGATCTTATTGTGTAGTTTATTTTAATATGCTTCACTATCAATTATTATGTTCTATTGTGAGGATTGTCTATTGTGATTTGGACTTAATTGTTTAATTGATTGGCCATCAATTACCGTGATAATCTATATAAACTCGAGAGATGAAGTATTGATTTAGATCATATCATGATAACATGTGTCATGAATTTTGTCAATAGCAGATTTTTGATTATTGTTAATGTAGAGATATGCTTGACATCGCATGTAATCGGATAGAGAACTTATTCTTCAACATTCTTCAATTGTAATTAACATAGAGATATAGTGGGTTAGTTGATTAAGGTGTTTAACAGATTTCTATCTTAATTGTGGATTGACGTTAATATGGGTATTATGCATCGAGAGGTGGTTTTATCTGCTTTAGTGTTCTTGATTAACAATTCAGGATAGAGAATAATTGATGAGAAGTGTGTTAACTTAAATGAAGTAATAAGTGAAGTTGTGATCTTAAATCTCCGTTATCTTAATTTAACTAGTGGTAATTAGAATTAGTTTACTTATAAATTTAAATTCCTTCGTTTAAATAAGATTGAGTTGGTTACGAGTTAGTACTTGGTGATTTTTATTAAACAATTCCTCGTGGGAACGATACTCTACTTTCACTTTATTACTTGTTAACCACGTATACTTGCGTGTTGTGCATAATTAGATTTTACCCAACAAGTTTTTGGCGCCGTTGTCGGGGAACGAACCTGGGTCATCCGTGTGACAGGCAGATATACTCACAACTATACTACAACGACCAATACACCCGAAGGATATCTCGAAGGATTGCAGTTATGTGTGACTATTGTGCTGGCAATCACCCGAGTAATCAATGCACCATCAATCTTGGGCCGGTACAATATGGTGGTAATTACCTCAATCAGTATGCATATGATAATTATGATCAAGTTTGGGGGTATCACCCGGATTCTTCATGGAGCTATACTTATGAAGACCAATACTCTACTCCAAATCCAACATACACGCCGGAATTCTCATATCCACCTCCAATGCGACAAGAAGATAGTTTAGAGTTGAAGGAATTCATGTTAAGGATTATAGCAAACCAAGAGGAGAGGATGATGAGTCAAGAAATATCGAGCCACATGATCAATAAAGAATCTACCACTTCTATTAAAAGAAGAGAAATGTCCTATGTGATTCGATAAATGACAACCCAGTAGTCCTTGGCCAAGGCAGAATGAAATTAGAAATGAGTTTCTAATTTGCATTATTTGAGTTGTGCATTTAAGAGTCGAAATACATATAATTAAATAAAATAAGACTTGACAAAGAATTCCATGTCTTATATTTAATTGGGACATTGTATGGTGGAAGGATTGAATTGTACTTGAACTATTTACTCAAAGGTTCTTTTATGATTAATGTTGAAATCTATATTATCTCGGGAAGTCGTTGATCGCTAGGGAGGTTTATCCTTATTGTAGAATAAATATTATTTATTTAAATAAATTAATTGTTTAATTTATTTATTTAAATAAGATTAGAATTGTTCTAATTGATTTATTCACAACCTGGTTAATAATATGGAGAACCTAAAGGGTCACACCATAAAAGGAAGAATAATTATTTAAGAAGTTAATGGCATAATCGTAATAATATATTAAGTATATACTTAATTTAATCTATGGTGATAGAATAAATTAAATAGCTTAATATTTATTATTTAATATTTTAGAAATATTAAATATAAATTAATAAGAGGAGTCTTATTAATATTATTATAATTGTTATTATTTTAATTTCTAAAAGAGTTTAGGAATTAATTTAATATAAGTACTCTCATTTATTCCTAATAGGATTAGGAGGGAAAATTAATTAAAGGAGTTTAATTAATTATCCCTAATAAGATTAGGGAGCCGATTTAATTAAAAGAGTTTAATTAAATAATACCTTATTTTAATAGGGTTACTTGATATCTTTATAAGAGGAGTCTTATATCAGATATCAAAGATATACGTGATAATTCCAATGGTTGGAGAGTACTCCTTTCTATAGAGATAGAAAAACTAGGGTTTAGCCAACCACCCATCTTCTTGAATTCTTCTTCTTCCTTGGTGGATCACCTCTAGAGGCCAAACACTTGGGTGGCTAACGTTGATCAAAGGAAGGAACTAAACCCGGTGGATTCAAGTTGAACGCGAAAAGGATTGGAGGTGAACTTGTACCTGAGGAAGCTCGGATATTCAAGGGTATGATTCTTGTCCTTCATCTTTTCGTTTAATTAATAATTGTGCATAAAGGGTGATCTGGGTATATGGTTTGTAAAATTTTTAAACTCTGATTTTCCACGTTTTCGCACTTTTATGCAATTTGATTGCGTTATCAATATTACAAACCTAACAAAAGGCATCGTGAGCCAAACCTTTATGCAAATTATTAATTGTTTTGATTTGATATGTATGTTGATATGTGTTTAGAATAATTTAATTGGGCATAATTTTGTTGTATAAAATTTATTAAAAAAATAAAATAAAATAAAAATTAATTCGCGAAGCTTGTTATAAATCGCGAGCTGCTTTTTCAGTTATTTCTATCACGTGGACGTGACCCAAGTTCTAGATTATAAATATATATATAAGATATATACTTGTAATTCATTACATATCATGTACAACAGTTTTTTTTTCTTTCTAACATGGAATCATGCAAAAAAGTTACAGGAGATATTAACTTATACTTTTTTTTAAGTTACGGTTTATATATATATATATATATATATATATATATATATATATATATATATATAATATTCTTAATAATTTTATTATTAAGATAAAAGTTTATTTTAATTTTAAAATTAAATTTCATGCTAACTAATTAGAGTTGGAATTGGATTTCAAGATAACTAATTAGAGTTGAAATTGGATTCTATTTTTCTTTAAATAAAGGAGTTTATTTTGATATGAAATTAGATTTCATATTATTCAAAAATAAAAGGTTTATTTGTGAATAGGAAAAAGAATCAGTCTTTCCTTAAATAAAGGAGTTTATTTAGATATGAAATAAGATTTCATATTATTCAAAATAAAGGAGTTTATTTGTGAATAAGAAAGATAATCCATGTTTCCTTTAATAATTTTTTTTTTACATGGAATTGATTCCATAATTAATTAAAATAAAGGAGTTTATTTTAATTAAAGATTTTGATTAAAAAATAAAATAGTTTATTTTATTCAAAATTGGATAAATTAAAATAAAATAGTTTTATTTTGATTTAAATTTGGATTAAAATAAAGGAGTTTATTTTGATTCAAAAATAGATTTTATACTAATTAAATTTACCCATTAAATGATATCAATATATATATTGAATGTTTATTATTCATCAGATGAATGTTATTTATTGATGCATATGGTGATGTGTATGATAATAAATGGGATTGATTATGGACTATCAACCAATATGATTGGATTTTATTTTAGTTGGATGCATGAATGTATGGGTTTTATTAAATGGGGTCTGCGTACCTCGTCTTCTCTAATTTTTCTTAATATAAATTTTATCTCCCTCCTATGTACTTCCCCTCGATCGCGATCAAGGTTTCTATTTATTTTAAAAAGTTTTGTAATAGGAATAGTTAGAATTAATTTTGAAGAATTAGAGATCAAGGAGCAAGGAGCGCTTGAAGACTGCTTTGTAATGGAGCCCGGTTTAAATGTAATAGTTATATTTAAATATTATTTCTTGCACCCTCTGTGGGTTTGACCTTTTGGTTCACTTGGTGGCTCTAGTGAACCAAACTAGAAGTCCATAATCAATTCGAGTAGAATATAGATTCTATATGTGCATGCTTATACTATATATATTATATATTATGCAAACATGCTTCGCATGTTCATTAATATATTGGCGTATTTTATATATATATATGTACGCTAAACAAGATGAGATAAATTAATAATAAATCCCTCAAATTTTTTATTAAGTCCTAAGCGTTCAAAGATATTTGGAATATCGAACGTTCCTTCTAGCATGATAAAATTAATAGAGTATTAAATATTTAATATGAGTTTGTTGTGTCACCACAAGGCAAGTATTAAGTATTTAAGATGTTAATTTATCACATTTGATGCTTATAAAGAAAATTGAACAATATTGTTTTGTTGTGTCACCACAAGGATGATATTTTCTTTTTTGAATATATGGAGTGCTAGGTCGGACTTAACTTGGATAATTTTGATTCTTGGATGTGCCACCACTTGATCAAAATAATCTAAGAGGCAAAAGAAAAGGAGTTGCATAGTTGATGTAATTGACAAAAGTTGTCTACCTATTTATTTATATATAGTTTGTTGTGTCACCACAAGGCTATATACATTTGAAATGGGATCCTTATTCTCACTAGCAAATCTTTAATTAGATTTTGCTTAACTATATAAGTGAGGGTAATATAGTTTGAAGAAAATAGTGGGAGATACCAATTTAAAACAAGACCTAATTTATTTTGGTAATTAATAAAAGAATGTATGTTAAAATGTTGTTAATTACAAATTCGTTTACAGAATTTTCCAATGTCTAAATTACTATCATTGCGTAGCATATTAGATGCTAAATTAACCGGACCAAATTAAATGGATTGGTTAAGGAAATTGAGAATAGTTCTCACGGCTGAAAAGCTATCTTATATCCTTAATATGCATATCCTTGCAATGGTTGTAGACAATGCCTCTGAGGAAGAAATTGCTACTTTTAGAAAGTGACAAGATAATGCACAGTTAGCTCAATGCATCATGCTCGCATCCATGAGTAACGAGCTTCAGCGTCAGCATGAAACTATGGATGCTCCTACTATATTCCTGCACATCAAGTAGTTGATGGTGAGGAAAGTACGACTAATAGATATCAGATATCTAAAGAGCTCTTCCGATCTAGAATGACTAATGACACTACAGTACAGACAAAAGTCCTTAACATAATCAATTTGATTGATCAATTAGGATAATGGGTTTTGTCATGGATGGAGAGTTGAGCCAAGATTTGATCTTGCACTCACTCCTGGACTCCTTTCACAATTGTTGTGAATTTTTCATATAAACAAGCTAGATATCAGCCTCGCTGATTTGCTTAACATATTGAATAATGTTGAGAGTCACTTTCCAACCAAGAAAGATCAAGTCTTACTGGTAAGGGCCAAAGGATCTTCTGAAAAGAAGAACGATTCAAAGAAGGTAAATAGAAAGGCGTAAACAAAGGATAATAAGAACAAAACTGATACGGATAGCAAAGGAGCTTGCTTCCACTGCAATAAGCCTGGACACTGGAAAGAAACTGCGAGAAGTATCTTGCAGAGGCTAACCAAAGAAGCTTAGTGAAGTTTCTATTTATAAATACAAATTTGTTCATGATTTAAAATAAAATTTTCTTTAAGTCAAGATTCTACTTGGGTATTGGATACCGACTTTGGTTATCATAAATATAGATTTATGAAGGGACCAAGAGAGTAGAAAAGCTAAACAAATATAAGTAATCCTATGTGGAAAATGTAGCAAAGGTTGCCATATTAGCCATAGAAACTTATAGTTTAGCAATGCTACTACGAAATCTATTAAGTCAATAAGTTGTTATTGTATTCCAGCTTCTTGTTAAAAAATTATTTTCATTTTATTGTTGACAATGAAATCTTTGGATTATAATTAAGAACAATTGTTGTTCTATTTATAATAATAATGTTTTGTATAGAATCGGAATATTACTTAATAAATTTTGTATACTTGACTTACATGAAAATAATTTTGCATATTGAACAAATTAGTATAAGAAAAGGAGATGATCATTCAAAGAGTTGAATGTGTGTATTTGTTTAAATATACAAGTATGAATTATTTGAAAGGTTCAAAGAATTCGAAGTGAAACAAATTGACAATGTATTAAGATTTTTTGATTAGATAAAGGAATAAATACTTGTGAAATAAGTTTCTAGATCATCTCAAATGGTTTTCTCATAATGGACACATCCCCGATACGCAATAATTGATTGATGTATCTGAATGAAAAATCGTACCTTGTTGGACATGGTGCGGTCCATAATGATTTTACCGACATTTCAAAGATATCCTCTAGGTCATGTCCTAGAAATGGTCGCATATCTACAAAAAAGGTAAGCTCAAAATCCATTGAAGACTCCATAAAAGTTATGGATAGGAGGATTCCTAATCTTAAGTATGTTAAGATAAGGGGTTCTCCAACTTATGTGAAAAAGGTTTCAAAGGATAAGCTTGGGACAAAATTTGACAAGTACAGATTTGTGGGACATCCTAAAGTAAGTTTAGGGTATATGTTCTATAATTCTACTTAGCAAAAGGTGTTTGTTACGAAACACGCTGCCTTCTAAGATAAATGTGTTTATCATTGAAGGGGCTAGTTGGAGGATTATAGATCTTAAAGAGTTCATGATCCACAAAACACTATAAGTCAAATAAGAGGAACCTGTAGATAGACCTATTGTACCACAACCGAATCATAAATCTGGAATAGTACCGAAGATACCTAGGAGATATGGATTCTTCATGGATGATGATGATGAGGTACGCATCATAGAAGATGATGATCCAGAGTTACATACGATGAGGTAAGAGTTCTAGTGTGTACAAAAAGGGTCAGTGGGAGCGTCGTGAAATTTCTAGTATTATATGTTGATATACTACGGATGAGGAATTACATACCAATGCTACAATCAGTAAAGATAAAGTTGTCTAAACATTCCTCCATGAATGATTTGGAAGAGTATCTTAATTGGGGATATAAATCTATATAGATAGATTTAAGAGGATGCTCGACTTAACCCAAGGAACGTATATTCATTTGATGCTAAAGTCGTTTAGCATGGCAAACTCCAAGAGATGTCTCATGTCGATGAGCTATGGAGTGTATCTCTCTTAATAGTCCCCATGACTCTCGAAAAAAGAGGTCGCATGAGTGACAATCATGTATGCAATGAAATGTACGAGACCGATGTTGATCACCATATTATGGAGAAGTTCACTATGAGTCGTTGAAAAACATCTTAAAGTGCTTAACCAAAGACTAAGGATGTGATCATATTCATGGTGGGTCTAAATTAAAACTAGAGGGCTTAGCGAGACTCAAGTTTTCAAATGAGACCAAGATGACAGAAAAATCCACTTTAAGGTAAAAGGTTACCTTGAACAATTGGTGCGTTGAATTGGAAAGGTTCTAAACAAAGAAAGAGTTGTTGGTTTAGTGATAAAGACAAAGTATATAGCTATAAATGAAGTCGCAAGTTGATTGTTTGGATTAAAAGTTCATTACGTAAACTAGAATTGTTCCTAAGTCTCATCTTGGATCTAAACATGTGTTGTGGCACTTTTATTTGATTATTAGAATCATTGAAAGATGGGAAATCACTATAGAGATAGTGGACTCTCATGAACAACATTACATATCCATTAACTAAAGCTTATCCAATGCCAGGATAATCGCCACTTAGAGAAGAAGAGTATGAGATACCATGACGATTGGCTTTAGTGCAAGTGGGAGATTGAAAGTAGTATGCACACAAGCCAATCATGTTTGATGATAAAGCATATACTTTGTAACAATCTTATTCATTTATTAATAAAAAGTATTAATTTATTAAAGGCTTTTAATTATCTACATGATCTTTGTTTTATAATATGTGATAAACCCATAGTTTTAAGCAATGCTTTTAGAATAATGATGATGATCATTCTAATGAGATCTAAATTCTTAGAAAGCTTAAAACTAAAATAGTTCCCAATCATTGGATTACTAAATTGGGGATTAGTGAATCTGAATAGATTGGTACATACGTTGTCTTGCTCATTGGATGAGGATGATTGATCTCACGATCATTTGTGTGGAGACACTAAAGCAAGTATGTAGGTGCTTATTAGAGAATAAGTTCACCGAACGTTGCTCGCTAAGGAATACCTAATGGAGTTTTACTTGCTGTCAATAGGAATTCTCAGTAGTGATAGTAAGTACAAGTAATCCTTGGACTTGAGATCATCATAGTATCTTGTGTATGATGAGTTATACTTTGACTTATTTCTTAAGACCCTTAGGGTATATCAAAGGGTATACTTGGGTATAATAAGTCATATATGGAGATAATGTATGATCAATAAAGAATCTACCACTTCTATTAAAAGAAGAGAAATGTCCTATGTGATTCGATAAATGACAACCCAAGAGTCCTCGTTGGCAAGGCGAAATGAAATTAGAAAGGAGTTTCTAATTTGCATTATTTGGAGTTGTGCATTTAAGAGTCGAAATACATATAATTAAATAAAATAAGACTTGACAAGAATTCCATGCCTTATATTTAATTGGGACAATGTATGGTGGAAGGATTGAATTGTACGGTAACTATTTACTCAAAGGTTCTTTTTTATGATTAATGTTGAAATCTATATTATCCGGAAGTCGTTGATCGCTAGGGAGGCTTAACCCTATTTTAGAATAAATATTATTTATTTAAATAAATTAATTGTTTAATTTATTTATTTAAATAAGATTAGAATTGTTTTAATTGATTTATTCACAACCTATTTAATATGGAGAACCTAAAGGGTCACACCATAAAAGGAAGAATAATTATTTAAGAAGTTAATGGCATAATCGTAATAATATAAAGTAAGTATACTTAATTTAATCTATGGTGATAGAATAAATTAAATAGCTTAATATTTTTTATTTAATATTTTAGAAATATTAAATATAAATTAATAAGAGGAGTCTTATTAATATTATTACAATTATTATTATTTTAATTTCTAAAGTTTAGAGTTTAGGAATTAATTTAATATAAGTACTCTCATTTATTCCTAATAGGATTAATTATCCCTAATAAGATTAGGGAGCCCATTTAATTAAAAGAGTTTAATTAAATAATACCTTATTTTAATAGGGTTACTTGATATTTTTATAAGATGAGTCTTATATCAGATATCAAAGATATACGTGATAATTCCAATGGTTGGAGAGTACTCCTTTCTATAAAGATAGAAAAACTAGGGTTTAGCCAACCACCCATCTTCTTGAATTCTTCTTCTTCCTTGGTGGATCACCTCTAGAGGCCAAATACTTGGGTGGCTAACGTTGATCAAAAGAAGGAACCAAACCCGGTGGATTCAAGTTGAACGCGAAAAGGATTGGAGGTGAACTTGTACCTGAGGAAGCTCGGATATTCAAGGGTATGATTCTTGTCCTTCATCTATTCGTTTAATTAATAATTGTGCATAAAGGGTGATCCGGGTATATGGTTTGTAAAATTTTTAAACTCTGATTTTCCACGTTTCCGCACTTTTATGCAATTTGATTGCGTTCTTGAATATTACAAACCTAACAATTAGGTCATGAATGAACATACTTTGTTCCTAAATAATCTTACCCTTCTTCTCAATCTAATCACGTATTAGATTTGTTATTTATTGGTTCCGGCTTTCCGTCGTTCTTTTACATCATTCTTACTAACTTCGTTCTCTTATACTTAAGTGAAATTATTTCATTAATACCACTCAGTTCGAGTTAATTTACCTTCCTCACGGCTTACTAACATCCGTACGTTATTAATCGAAACTCGATCATCATTGGTGAAGTATAAACATTGAATATCATTTACGTTCATCTTCAATTGACTTTATTTTAACCCTAAGTGATTATACTTGGGGTTCAGTTATGACTTGATAATGTTTAATTAAGTTCATTAGTTCGTTACTCAACAGTATCCCTTCATCTTCTACTTGTAAACGTTTCTTTATTGTCTAGCTTTTAAGACTAGTACCGCAGTACACGTGATCCTTTGTTGTGCCAAGATCGCAGCGCCACCCATTAGGGGCTTGGAGACCGGACTCGATGTCATGCACCATGAGTCCCTTTGTTAACTATCGAGTCATGCCATGAAGTTTATCGGGTCTAAAGCTCACTTTAGCGCACGGCAATTACGATCATTTAAGCTTGAGTCGTACGGCGTGGACTCTGAGTCACAAATGTAAGGTTTGTAATATTCATGAACGCAATCAAATTGCAAAAATAATGCGAAAACGTGTAAAAATCAGAGTTTAAAAATTTTACAAACCATATACCCGGATCACCCTTTATGCACAATTATTAATTAAACGAAAAAGATGAAGAACAAGAATCATACCCTTGAAGATTCGAGCTTCCTCAGGTACAAGTTCACCTCCAATCCTTTTCGCGTTCAACTTGAATCCACCGGGTTTGGTTCCTTCCTTTGATCAACGTTAGCCACCCAAGTGTTTGGCCTCTGAGGTGATCCACCAAGGAAGAAAAAGGATTTAAGAAGATGGGTGGTCACTAAACCCTAGTTTTTCTATCTCTATAGAAAAAGGCGATTCTCCCAACCGTTGGAATTAATACGATATGTAAAAGTCAACTACCCCATCACCCATAATAAGACTCCTCTTATTTATAGATGTGGGCAACCCACCTTAACAATTAAGGAATTGGGTTTTATTTAATTAATTAAATTCTTTTAATTAATTAAGCTCCTTAATCTTATTAGGGATAATTAATTAAACTCCTTTAACTAATTTTCCTTCCTAATCCAATTAGAATAAATGAGAGTACTTATATTAAATTAATTCCTAAACTCTTTTAGAAATTAAAATAATAATAATAATTGTAATAATATTAATTAGACTCTCTTATTAATTTATATTTAATATTTCTAAAATATTAAATAATAATATTAAGCTATTTAATTTATTCTATCACCATAGATTAAATTAAATATACATAATATATTATTACGATTATGCCATTAACTTCTTAAATAATTATTCTTCCTTTTATGGTGTGACCCTTTTAGGTTCTCCATATTAAACCTACAGAATAAATCAATTAGAACAATTCTAATCTTATTTAAATAAATAAATTAAATAATTAATTTATTTTAATAAATAATATTTATTCTACAATAGGATAAGCCTCCCTATCATCAACGACTTTCCGGATAATATAGATTTCAACATTAATCATAAAAGAACCTTTGAGTAAATAGTTACCGCATAAATTCAATCCTTCCACCATACAATGTCCAAATTAAATATAAGACATGTAATTATCACAAGTCTTATTTTATTTAATTATATGTATTTCGATCCTTAAATGCACAACTCCAAATAATGCAAATTAGAAACTCCTTTCTAATTTCATTCTCGCTGCCAAGGACTACTTTGGGTTGTCATTTATCGAATCACATAGACACATCTCTCTTTTTATTAGAAGTGATAGATTCTTTATCGATCATATATTATCTCCATGCACAACTTGTTATACCCAAGCATACCCTTTGATATACCCTAAGGGTCTTAAGGAATAAGTCAAAGTATAACTCATCATACACAAGATACTATGATGATCTCAAGTCCAAGGATTACTTGACTACTATCACTACAGAATTCCTATCGACAGCAAGTAAAACTCCATTAGGTATTCCTTAGCGAGCCAATGCTCAAAGAACTTATTCTCTAATAAGCACCTACATACTTGCTTTAGTGTTCTCCACAAAATGATCATGAGATCAATCATCCTCATCCAACGAGCAAGCAACGTATGTACTAATCTATCCGGATTTACTAATCCCCAATTTAGTAATCCAACGATTGGGAACTATTTTAGTTTTAAGCTTTCTAAGAATTTAGATCTCATTAGAATGATTATCATCATTATTCTAAAAGCATTGCTTAAAACTATGGGTTTATCACATATTATAAAACAAAGATCATGTAGATAATTAAAAGCCTTTAATAAATTAATACTATTTATTAATAAATGAATAAGATTGTTACAAAGTATATGCTTTATCATCAAACATGATCGGCTTGTGTGCATACTACTTTCAATCTCCCACTTGCACTAAAGCCAATCGTCATGGTATCTCATACTCTTTTTCTCTAAGTGACGATTATCCCGCTCATTGGATAAGCTTTAGTTAATGGATATGTAATGTTGTTCATGAGAGTCCACTATCTCTATAGTGATTTCCCATCTTCAATGATTCTAATAATCAAATGAAAGTGCCATAACACATGTTTAGATCCAAGATGAGACTTAGAACTTTTCCTAGTTCTCAGAATGAACTTATCATCCAAACAATCAACTTGCGAGCTTCATTTATAGCTATATACTTTGTCTTTATCACTAAACTAGCAACTTTTTTGCATGCTTGGAACCTTTCCAATTCATCGCACCACTGCTCAAGATAACGCTTTACCTTAAAGTGGATTTTCTCATCATCTTGGTCCGTCTCGAAAAACTTGAGTCATTAAGCCCTTTAGTTTTAATTTAGACCCACCATGAATATGATCACATCCTTAGTGCTTGCTAAGCACTTTAAGATGTTTTTCACCGACTCATAGTGAACTTCTCCATAATATGACCGATCAACATCGTGTCTCGTGACATTTCATTGCATACATGATTGTCACTCATGCGACCTCTCTTTTCGTGAGTCCGTGGGGGACAATTAAGAGAGGTACACTCCATAGCTCATCGACATGAGACATCTCTTGGAGTTTGCCATGCTAAACGACTTTAGCATCAAATGAATATACGTTCCTTAGGTTAAACAGCATCCTCTTAAATCTATCTATATAGATTTATATTCCCAATTAAGATACTCTTCCAAATCATTCATGGAGGAATGTTTAGATAACTTTATCTTTACTGATTGTAGCAGTGGTATGTTATTCCTCATCCGTAGTATATCAACATATAATACTAGAAATTTCACGACTCTCCCATCGACCCTTTTGTACACACTAGGTTCATTCTTATTTTGATAAAATCAAACTCTTTTGATTGCCTCATCAAAACGAATGTTCCATATTTGAGAAACTTGCTTCAATCCATTTCTCTAAGTGTCTCACAACACTTACCTCATCGTATGTAATCGGATCATCATCTTCTATGATGTGTACCTCATCATCATCATCTATGATGAATCCATACCTCCCGTGTATCTTTGGTACTATTTCGATTTACTGATTGGTTGTGGTAAAATAGGTCTATCTACAGGTTCCTCTTATTTGACTTATAGTGTTTTGTGGTTCTTGAACTCTTCAAGATCTATTATCCTCCCACTAGCCCCTTCAATGATAAACACCTTTATCTTAGAAGGAAGCGTGTTTCGTAATAAACACCTTTTGCTAAGTAGGATTATAGAACATTTACCCTAAACTTACTTTAGGATGTCCCACAAATCAGATTTGTCAAATCTTGTCTCAAGCTTATCCTTTGAAACCGCTTTCACATAAGTTGACAACCCTTATCTTAACATACTTAAGATTAGGAATCCTCCCCGTCCATAACTTTTATGGAGTCTTGGGCTGGATTTTGAGGTTATCTTTTCGTAGATATGCGACCATTTCTAGGACATTATCCTGTAAGGATACTTTGAATGCTCAGAAAATCATTATAGACCGCACCATGTCCAACAAGGTACGATTTTTTCATTCGAGATACATCAATCAATTATTGCGTATCGATGTGTCCATTATGAGAAAACCATTTGAGATGATCTAGAAACTTATTGCACAAGTATTTATTCCTCGATCTAATCAAAAATCTTAATACATTGCCAATTTATTTCACTTCAATTCTTTGAACCTTTCAAATAATTCACACTTGTATTTTAGCAAATACACACATTCAACTCTTTGAATGATCATCTCCTTTTCTTATACTAATTTGTTCAATAAGCAAAATTATTTTCATGTAAGTCAAGTATACTAAATCTATTAAGTAATATTCTAGTTCTACACAAAACATTATTATTATAAATGGAACAACAATTGTTCTTAAATATAATACCAAAGATTTTATCATTCAACAATAAAATAGAAATAATGTTTCAACGAGAATTGGAATACAATAACAACTTATCGATTTAATAGATTTGCCCAGTAGGCGATGCTAAAAACTATAAGTTCCTATGGTTAATGCAAAGAACCTTTGTTTCATTTTTCACACATAGGATTACTTATCTTTGTTTAGCTTTCTACTTCTGCTTGGTCCCTTCATAAATCTATATTTATGATAACCAAAGTCGGTATCCAATACCCAAGTAGAACCTTAACTTAAAGAAAAATTTATTTTAAATCATGAACAAATTTGTATTTGTAAATCAAACTTCACTAAGCTTCTTTTGGTTAGCCTCTCCGTAAGATGCTTCTCGCAGCTTTCTTTCCAAAGGTCCGTGCTTATTGCAAAGGGAAGCAAACTCATTTGCTATCCAGACGCTTTTATTCTTATTATCCTTTGTTTACGCCTTTCTATTTACCTTCTTTGAATCGCTCTTCTTTTCGTAAGATCCTTTGGCCCCTACCAAGAAGACTTGATCTTTCTTGGTTGGATGTCGACTCTCAACATTTTTCAACATGTTAAGAAAATCAATGAGGCCGATATCTAGCTTGTTCATATGAAAAATTCACAACAATTGTGAAAGGAGTCCGAGAGTGAGTGCAAGATCAAATCTTGGCTCAACTCTCCATCCACGACAAAAACTCATTGTCCTAATTGATCAATCAAATTGATAATGTTAAGGACTTTTATCCGTATATTGTAGTGTCACCTGGCCATTCTAGATCTAAGAGCTCCTTAGATATCCGATATCTATCACCCCATTTTCCTCACCATCAACTACTTGATGTGCGGGGAATATAGTAGAAGCATCCATAGTATCATGCCGACGGCTGAAGCTCATTACTCATAGATGCGAGCATGATGCATTGAGCCAATCAGTGCATCATCTTGCCACTTTCTAAAAGTAGCAATGTCTTCCTCGAGGCATTGTGCGCAACCATTAGTAGGATAGGCGTATTAAGGACATAAGATAGCTTTTTAGCTATGAGAACTATTCTCAAGTTCCTTAACCAATCCGCTTAATTCTATTCCAGTTAATTTAGCATCTAATATGCTTCAAAGGATAGTAATTTAGACATTGTAAAATTATGTAAATGAATTTGTAATTAACAACATTTTAACATACATTCTCTTATTAATTACCAAAATAATTTAGGTCTTGTTTTAAATTGGTATCTCCCACTATTTTTTTCAAACTATATTACCCTCACTTATATAGTTTGGCAAAATCTAATTAAAGATTTGCTAGTGAGAATAAGAATCCCATTTCAAATGTATATAGCCTTGTGGTGACACAACAAACTATATATAAATAAATAGGTAGACAACTTTTGTCAATTACATCAACTATGCAACTCCTTTTCTTTTGCCTCTTAGATTATTTTGATCAAGTGGTGGCACATCCGAATCAAAATTATCCAAGTTAAGTCCGACCTAGCACTCCATATATTCAAAAAAGAAAAATATCATCCTTGTGGTGACACAACAAAACAATATTGTTCAATTTTCTTTATAAGCATCAAATGTGATAAATTAACATCTTAAATACTTAATACTTGTCTTGTGGTGACACAACAAACTCATATTAAATATTTAATACTCTAATAATTTTATCATGCTAGAAGGCTGACGCTCGATATTCCAAATATCTTTGAACGCTTAGGACTTAATATAAAAATTTGAGGGTTTGTTATTAATTTGTCTCATCTTGTTTAGCGCATGCATTTATATATATATATAAAATACGTCATATTATTAATGAACATGCGAAGCATGTTTGCATAATATATAATATATATAGTATAAGCATGCATATATATATAGAATACTATATTCTACTCCCGAATTGATTATGGACTTTTATTCTAGTTTGGTTCACTAGAGCCACCAAGTGAACCAAAAGGTCAAACCTTGTAAGTGCAAGAAATAATATTTAAATATAACTATTACATTTAAACCTGGGCTCCATTACAAACGGGTCTTCAAGCGCTCCTTGCTCCTTGATCTCCAATTTTTCAAAAATTAATTCTAACTATTCCTATTACAAAACTATTTAAAATAAATAGAAACCTTGATCAGCAGTCAAGGGGAAGTACATAGGAGGGAGATAGAATTTACATTAAGAAAAAATTAGAGAAGACGAGGTACGCAGAATCCCATTTAATAAAACCCATACATTCATGCATCCAACTAAAATAAAATCCAATCACATTGGTCAATAGTCCATAATCAATCCCATTTATTATCATACACATCATCATATGCATCAATAAATAACATTCATCTTATGAATAATAAACATTTAATATATATATATTGATATCATTTAATGGGCAAATTTAGTTAGTATAAAATCTAATTTTGAATCAAAATAAACTCCTTTATTTTAATCCAAATTTAAATCAAAATAAAACTGCTTTTATTTTAATTTATCCAATTTTGAATAAAATAAACTATTTTATTTTAATCATAATTTTAATCAAAATAAACTCCTTTATTTTAATTAATTATGGAATCCAATTCCATATATATAAAAAAATTATTAAAGGAAACACGAATTCTTTCTCTATTCACAAATAAACTCCTTTATTTTGAATAATATGAAATCTTATTTCATATTTAAATAAACTCCTTTATTTAAGGAAACATGGATTCTCTTTCTATTCCCAAATAAACTCCTTTATTTTGAATAATATGAAATCTTATTTCATATCTAAATAAACTCCTTTATTTAAGGAAATATGGATTCACTTTTCCTATTCACAAATAAACTCCTTTATTTTGAATAATATGAAATCTTATTTCATATCTAAATAAACTCCTTTATTTAAGGAAACATGGAATACAATTTCAACTCCAATTAGTTATCATGGAATCCAATTCCAACTCTAATTAGTTAGCATGAAATTAAATTTTAAAATTAAAATTAAACTTTTTATTTTAAAATTAAAATAAACTTTTTATTTTAAGATTAAAATAAATATTTTATTTTAATTATAAAATTATTATATATATAAATATATATTACGTTAATATATATATTATATATATAATCTCCTTTATATCCGTGCACATGTATATATTACATGCATGCATTGCCGAATCCTTTTTTTTTATGGTATTACATGAATCCATGTTAATATCACATGATTCATGGACTGCCGTTTTTGTTTCAAAACTTTGTATGCTTCCCTTGAAGACATATTGCACGTGGGTATCAGGATATTGAATAACTAAGAATCCAACGAAAAGAGAAAAAACTAGATTCGCTTTTTTTTTCTGATAAAAAATTATGCCCAATTAAATTGTTCTAAACACATATCAATATACATATCAAATTAAAATAATTAATAATTCGCATAAAGGTTTGGCTCGATGCCACTTTGTAAGGTTTGTAATATTCATGAACGCAATCAAATTGCAAAAATAATGCTAAACGTGTAAAAATATCGAGTTTAAAAATTTTACAAACCATATACCCGGGATCACCCTTTATGCACAATTATTAATTAAACGAAAAAGATGAAGAACAAGAATCATACCCTTGAAGATTCAAGCTTCCTCAGGTACAAGTTCACCTCCAATCCTTTTCGCGTTCAACTTGAATCCACCGGGTTTGGTTCCTTCCTTTGATCAACGTTAGCCACCCAAGTGTTTGGCCTCTAGAGGTGATCCACCAAGGAAGAAAAAGGATTTAAGAAGATGGGTGGTTGGCTAAACCCTAGTTTTTCTATCTCTATAGAAAAGGCGTACTCTCCCAACTGTTGGAATTAATACGTATATGTAAAAGTCAACTACCCCATCACCCATAATAAGACTCCTCTTATTTATAGATGTGGGCAACCCACCTTAACAATTAAGGAATTGGGTTTTATTTAATTAATTAAATTCTTTTAATTAATTAAGCTCCTTAATCTTATTAGGGATAATTAATTAAACTCCTTTAACTAATTTTCCTTCCTAATCCAATTAGGAATAAATGAGAGTACTTATATTAAATTAATTCCTAAACTCTTTTAGAAATTAAAATAATAATAATAATTGTAATAATATTAATTAGACTCCTCTTATTAATTTATATTTAATATTTCTAAAATATTAAATAATAAATATTAAGCTATTTAATTTATTCTATCACCATAGATTAAATTAAATATACATAATATATTATTATGATTATGCCATTAACTTCTTAAATAATTATTCTTCCTTTTATGGTGTGACCCTTTAGGTTCTCCATATTAAACCGGTTGTGAATAAATCAATTAGAACAATTCTAATCTTATTTAAATAAATAAATTAAATAATTAATTTATTTTAATAAATAATATTTATTCTACAATAGGGATAAGCCTCCCTAGCGATCAACGACTTTCCAGATAATATAGATTTCAACATTAATCATAAAAGAACCTTTGAGTAAATAGTTACCGTACAATTCAATCCTTCCACCATACAATGTCCCAATTAAATATAAGACATAGAATTACTGTCAAGTCTTATTTTATTTAATTATATGTATTTCGATCCTTAAATGCACAATCGTAGTTCCAAAAAATGAAATTGTCGAGCAAGGAGAGGAGATCGTAGAGAGAACTACGCTAGACAATGAACCTCCACATCAAGAAGCAGAAATTGATCTTGAAGATCTCAGACAAGAAGGCATCCGGTCAGATTTGTAACAGGGAACAGATGGGAAAAAGATCACACTCAAGACCTAATCATTGGAGATCCAAATGCAAGAGTCGAGACAAGAGCTGCCACCCAGAATGAGTGTTTCTATCTAAGCTTTTTGTCATGAATGGAACCAATGAAGATAGAAGATGCTATGGAAGACTCAAGTTGGATAGAAGCCCTGCAAGAAGAACTAAATTAGTTTGAAAGAAGCAAAGTATATAGATTAGTTCCAAGACCAAGAAGCCATCAAGTAATTAGCACCAAGTGGGTCTTCGGAAATAAGATGGATGAAGATGGAGTAATAACAAGGAATAAGGCAAGACTAGTGGCCAGAGGTTACTCTCAAGAAGAAGGCATTGACTACGACGACACCTTCGCACATGTTGCCAGATTAGAAGCCATCAGGATATTCCTTGCCTTTTCTGCCCACGTGAAATTTAAAGTCTTTCAAATGGATGTCAAAAGTGCATTCCTGAATGGTGAACTTCAAGAAGAAGTATATGTGGAGCAACCTCTAGGTTTCATCAATCCAACTCTCTCTAATTATGTCTATAGATTAGACAAAGCCTTATATGTTCTTAAACAAGCACCTAGATCATGGTATAAAACATTAACTAACTTTTTTATTGAAAATTTTTTCACTAGAGGTAGAGTAGATACCACATTATTTCTTAGAAAGCACAAAGACAAAATCCTATTAGTTCAAATATATGTTGATGATATTATCTTTGGCTCTACTGATGAAATATTGTGTAAGTAATTTGTCAAGCTTATGCAGAGCAAGTTCAAAATGAGCATGATGGGTGAGCTAAATTTCTTCCTTGGATTACAAGTAAAGCAGACTAATGAAGGTACCCTCATAAACCAAGCCAAGTACATTAAAGACTTACTTAAAACGAATGGCATGGAATCAGTCTCTCCCATGAAAACACCAATTTCTCCAGCAACCAAGCATGACAAAGATGAGAAAGGTAAAAGTATTGATATAACTCAATAAAGAGGTATGATAGGCTCTTTTATCTATCTAACTGCTAGTAGACTAGACATAATATTTGCAACATACATATTTGCTAGATTCCAAGCTAATCCTAAGGAATCACACTTAATTGTTGTAAAAAGGATTTTCAGGTATCTCAAAGGCACACCTCACTTGGGACTTTGGTATCCTAAGGAGTCCTCCTTTGAACTGACAGGATATACAGATGTTGATTTTGCAGGCTGCAAAATAGATAGAAAAAGTACCAGTGGCACCTGTCAACTGTTGTGCTCAAATCTTGTGGATGAAAAATCAGCTAGCAGACTATGGGTTTGATTTTAAATCTTTACCTGTTCATTATGATAACACAAGTGTCATAGCAATAACAAACAATCTTGTCATGCATTCTAGGACTAAGCATATAGAAATAAGATATCATTTTATTAAGGATCATATTCAAAATGGAACCATATCCTTACAATACATCCCTACTGAAAATCAACTTGTTGATGTCTTTACAAAGCCTCTAGATGAATCCAGATTTAATAAATTGGTAAGTGAGTTAGACATGCTAAATCTACAACTATAAACTTTATGCTCTAGTTTACGCTAACCATGCAGATATAAAGGCTATGTTCAAAATCGTAGAGGTGACTAAAGAAGGACTATGATCGTAGAGCTTCCTCGACATGACAAAGAAGCATCTTGTGATGACAACATTCCTAACAAATTCAAGAAATCCCTCTGATAAGCGCCTCAAGGACAAACCTGGTCCTTAGTTCATTCTAAAGAGGTTGGCCCTTCCTAAGCTACCTTAACCTAGAAGGAATGCTAAGTCAAAGTTCATCACATGGACCAGGACAGACAACGTTCGTAGAGCAGGTTCAGCAGCAACCTCAACGATCGTAGTGCAACCTCAACGATCGTAGTCCTCCAAAAGGATACACTGGCTCAGGGGGAGCTAAGGGCAGATCAGTATTTTCCACATCACTTAAAATCGTGGAGCCAAGCAGGACTTGACACATGCCCCACTATGCAGATCGAGAGGAGGGATGTTAAAAG
This sequence comes from Panax quinquefolius, assembly GCA_020205615.1. NCBI lineage: Eukaryota > Viridiplantae > Streptophyta > Magnoliopsida > Apiales > Araliaceae > Panax > Panax quinquefolius. The sequence goes on along the minus strand of CM035160.1, from coordinate 72,336,685 downwards.
TATAGTTTGAAAAGGTCTTTTTGAAAACTCACCTCAGAAGTTCAAAAAGCCTATTCCTCTCTCTCTCTCTCTACCAGCAGAAACCCTAGCTTTTAGAAACGCTCAACTAACCTCAGTGCAAGAAAATCAATGGCGGCTTCAAATGTTATCTCTGGTTACCGACTCTGCTTCGAGGAGTTCAAGACAGCTGACCCTCAATTTCACAAAATTATGTCTCTTCTAAAGAAAGTTGGTCTTGAAGAAGCTCTGGGCACCAGCACATGGATCTACCAGAAGCTGGTAAAAGAATTCTACAACAATGGAGACTTTGAGAACGACGTTATGACCACAAAGGTCAAGGGGAACAAATTAAACTCAAAGCTGAAGATGTAAACCTAGCCCTAGGTTTCAAATCAAATGGACTTCTATCTATGAAGGTCATCAACTTTCATGAAGGTCTGAAGAAGATGCATCCCAAAACGTTTCAGACCATCAAGGGATACAAGAAGAAAGAGTTTCCCCAAAGGTATGAGTTTTTGGCTAACATTGTTGGGAAATGCATATGCTGTAAGAGCTCTAGCCATGACTCTGTGAATGAAGTTCAACTGAAGCTCATGTCAGCAATCTACTTTGGGATTTAACTCAATTATGGGGCCCTACTCATCGATTAGATTGGGAAGTGGATACTCAGTTTAAAGAAATCAAAGAACTCTGGAAAGATGCTCTATGGGCGGTTTATAAGCATCATCCTGCAATCAGCACTGGGTGACAAAATTAGGATAATGAAGGAGAATATATCAATCCCAACAGAAAGATGACCCATCAGCTATTTCAAAAATAGGAAACAAATCCAGCAGAAAATGTCAGAATGATGTCATAAATTCAGTAGAAAGACTAGTGAAGCGAAGGAGTCTGGGCTACTAGGAAATATGTCAGTGATGAAGGAAACTGATTAAGAAGAAGAAATTAATAAAGAGGAACCCATCGCTTTGGTCAGGAAAAGTAAGGGAAAAAGGAAACTAAAGGCTCAGACAACAGAGGAACCTCAAGGCTCAACCACGGATGCACCTCAAGAGAGTTCAGGCACTGAAACTCTAAAGAAAATGAAGGGGAAAGAATAGCAGTCTAAGGAAGAAGAAGATAGAGCTACCATCTCTCAATTGCTTAAGAAGGGAAAACTCAGCCATAAGTCAAAGAAGTCTTCATTCTCTTTGATCGTAGAGTCACTACCGATCGTAGAGTCCAGACTTGACATCACTCTAGAAGAGGATGTTGCAACAGCTTCTCAACCTGATCAAACTTTCAGAGTTAAAGTTGAAGAGAGTGTTGACGTTGTGTCTCACCCTAGGAAGCAAAGAGAAAACTTGTCAAGAAATATATTCTTCTCAATGAAGAAGTATTAAAGGAGGAAGACAGAAGAATTGCTACTGAGAAAGAGCTACCCGAAGTTATTAAGGAGAATACAGCTCGGATTGAGGGGGAGCTTCCTAAAGTTCATGCACTAGAATATGCTCCAGCTGAGGGGGAGCTGCTTGAAGTTCAAATAGATGATCAAATTTATGGGGAGCCTCGCGAAGTCACTATGACAGAGAAGACCACAGCTGAAGAGGAACTACAAAAAGATTATCATGAACCTCCCTCAGTTCCTCAAGAGGTCTTAGCTTCTAAAGTCGAAGAAATGGAAAGGGTTGAATCTATGGAGCTAGAGAAAAAAGAAGAACAAAGAATAGAAATAGAGATGATTGATTTGGTGGAAATTTCGAATGAAGATAGGGAAGAAGAAGAGGATAACGAAGTTGAAATTATCGCAGTGGGCTGGGATGGATATAGGAGAGCCAACTACAATCAATTATTCTCCTATTTGCCTATGATGCCCTTTTACAGAGCCCAAACCCTCAACTCATGGGATCATGTGTTCTGGGCCTTCAAAGCTTATCCAACAATCTCTGTGCTAGCTCATGGATTCCCTGGCAACTTCACTTTTGCCCGAAAGTTGATCACTAACAATCCCTCTTCGAAAAATAGGCGAGAGGTACAATATATTCCCATCTCTTTCAGGGTCAGTCACTATCCACCATCAACCTTTAACCAATTCTACGAATTGCCAAGATGGTTGGAAGTGATACTTCATCCACTAAATCAATTTCTAGTTACAGAATCCCAAAATTCTATAACTGATGAACCAAATATACCTAATTTTGCGTTGATCCAGTCTTTTACCATCTCTCACTCTACGATTATTGATCCAAATCCAACCGTAAAGTCACCTACTCAAATCATAGAGTCACTTCCTCCTGAGACTTAACCTCAAATACCTACTCCTCCATCAAATATCCCTTCCTCATCAACTAATAACTATTTCGATCTTGATCTTGCTCTCTACAATATGCAAGATCAATATACTAGAGCCTTTCCTCCAAATAATCAACAACTCCTTGAGCTTATCTCAAATCTTCCTACCAAAATGGAGTTGTCTAAAGCATCTCAGAAGGTGACCAAGGACATTAAAGAAGATCTTGAAGTTCACTCATACCTTGTTCATCTGAGGCTGACTCATTTGATTGTTGTTTCCAACACCCTCCCCAGTAATCTAAGTATTGTGCTTACAAAGAAGCTTAGGGAGATCATAAAGGAAATGATCTAGAATATCAATGAAAGGGATCAAATTCACTTTAAGGTTGTCAAGAAACACAGGGAAGCAGTTCTCCTTCTTCAAAAGACTCGGGAATCTCAAAATGCTCTTATGATGGATAGTCTCACAAGTCTAGAAATCTCAATGAAAGAATTCCAAGCATTTTCCATGGGTCAAATACAATAAACAAAAACTGTCTTGGCCATTCTACAAAATAAGGAATCTCAAACTTATTCTCTGGTACAAGAAAATCGAGAAGACATTGCTCAATCCAGGAATCAGCTCCACGAGCTCGTCCAAGGCATGACTCGACTGTCTGAAGACATTCGAACCCTTGATGCTGACATAAAGAGGGATAATAAAGGGGAAAGAGAGAAAGGCAAAGGCAGAGGCAAACTCATTACTCAATCTTCAAGGAGCCCACCCTCAAGAAAGCCTCGCCATCAGACTCCAAGATCCGAACAGCAGTAGCGCTAACCAATTCTAATAGCACAACCACTAAGGAGTCAAGGGCCATCTCCTAGCTCACAAGGAGTAACCACTACTGGCCTAAACATGCCAGCTGGAGATCCTACATTAATGAACAGACACGATCATGGAGAACGACTAAGTCAAAGCAAGATGGAAGACATTTCATAGAGAGACGAAGTCAGCAGAAGAAGGAGAGCTGCACAGTATGCCAATCCTACAAGGAATAAAAGGCAAAAGAAATAGAGATTAGTTAAAACTCATTTCTTATTGATGTAACTAAGCTTTATTGTAATATATGTCTTTACATACATCAATAAACTAATGCTTATTCTCTAGAGATTTTAGCTACTCACTAAAACACTAAGTCATGTTTACTTTCTAGCAAATGCATCTAGAAACTAATGATCATGATACAAATCTCCTTAGTTATGTCAACATCAAATAAGGGGAGAATTTTAGGAAATTTCATGTTTAAATTTGATGTTTGAAAGTAAATATTCATGTTTATATGTAAGGTCCTTCAAGGAATATATGTACAAGGACTTAGTTGTAGATCAAACTTGCTAGGTTGATCCGAGCTTTAATGTTTATCATTCTGTAAATGAATGTATAGAAGAAAAGATCAAAGCTATTAGGTTGATCTATGTCTTAAAATGTAATAGATAGGCTTCAACAAAATCGTAGTTTGTCGAGCCAGTCATGAGATTGCAGTAGCCAAAGAAGAATCATAGAGCATCGAGAAATCGTAGTCTGTCTGCTTTGGAGGGCCTCTCCCAGAAACGTAGAGTGGTCCAAACGCCTGCCGAGCTAACTCAGAGATCTTAGTTTACTCTCAGAAGCGTAGATTCTGCAAGTCAAGCAAGTTAAGATCATAGTGTACCAGTACTCAAGAGAAATCGTAGTGTTCTCATTTACTAGTGTCGAATCAAGCACCAAGGTTGCAAGACACCACGATCATGATCGTAGTGTATCATATGTCTGCATCAGAAGCATCGAGCCTTGTCCATTTGTTTAAGAATAAAAGTCAACAAATGAGGAATGCGTTATAGACATTGAGACTATTGGGAATCCCAATGACACAACACCCATCCTTAGTATATAACAAAGAGACGTATTGAAGAAGCAAAGGAAAGTAATATGGGTCAGCAGAAAACACCTTTTCAGGTGTTAGGTGAGATGGCAATCTATTGTGTTACTGGGCCAGACATCAAATCAGAAGATGTGCAGAAAGTCTCTATCAGTACTCAAAAATGTCAAATACAATTAATGCTTCAACGGATGCATTTCAAAGACACCTTATATGCAAAACAGAAGAAGATGTAAAACAACAAGAAAGCATACAACTAAATGCTTAAGAACACTCAACGCCCAACTCTACGATCTGAAAAAAAAAAGCTTACTCAGCTACTTAGTTCTTTCGAACACAAGCTTAACGACAACTGAGTAGCCTTATTCAAGAACTCAACTATCTTTAAATGAAGTAAGAAGTTCCAAGTCATAAGGACTTGAAGAGTTATAAGTGAACTAAGAAGTACAAAGTATGTTGGACTTGAAGAGTTCCAAAGTGAACTAAGAAGTTCCAAGACTGCTGATCTTGAAGGAATCTGTGAGATTCAAAGATTGTAAAGATATCCTTAGTGGATTTCCTACTCAAGGAGTAGAAGAGTGGACTAGGATCCTTGAGTACTCTAAACCACTTAAAAACACTGTGTCTCTTATATTCTTGCCATAACTGTTATATCTGTCATAACTGCTTATATCTCATTAACTCGTTTTATCTTAAAGGGAAAACAAACAAATCTCAAATTCCGCTGTGATTAAATCATTATCAAATCGGACAAGTATTTTTGAAAAGAATTTTAAAATATCTATTCAACCCCCCCCCCCCTTCTAGATAATTATTGTGCATCTGGGAACTAACAAACCCTCTTGGTAGGGGAATTTTATATTTGTAGGGGAACCGACGTACGCACATGAGAATAATTAAATGTTACGCATGACATAGGGTACTTTAGGTTGATCCCATGTTGCACTCGTTTTGTAAAATTATTAGTTTATTACTGTTAATTCTAGGAGAAGTTCATAGTCCTTAGTGACTGCTCAGTATTCATTACTTAAAAATCTTGAATTAATTAATCATTGAATCTTATTGATATTTTCTGTCCTTGCAACTATTGTTGAAAACTATTGATACTTCATACTATCTTTGAACTATCATCTTTGTTGCACCCTTAAGAAGCTAAAACTATATTGAGCATCCTTATTGCTATATTATTTGTTGGGCAAACTTGTTGCTCATTCTTAATTTCCCTAAAAACATTTCGGTTAAGACAGAGCAATGCGGACCCTCAGGCATTGATAAGGGCAAGGGCAAAGCTACTGAGTAGTTTATATTTGGTGGAGATTATTATATTCATGTAATGACATAAGTTGCACTATGTACTAGTTATATCTTAATTATGCTTAAATATGGTTAAGGTATGTAAGAGATGTATAAGTCACGAACCCTTGGGACGAGAATAATTATATTATAACAATGTAATTTATTCTATTATTCCATTGTTAATTTAGTATGTTATTAGAGTTAGTACGTGATAACCAAATTTGAGACAAGTGTGGTCTGAATTTGGGGGCGTCACAACTTCTGTGAAACACGGTTACCGTGCCTTCTGTTTCCTGGTTTATGTGTATGTGTGTGTGTGCATTGCAGTTAATTGGGCCTAAGTACTTTATTTGGAAGTAGAGCTAAGGCTCTTTTGCACCTATATACAAAGGGTTTGACTTGTATAAAAGTTCAATTTTAAAATAAGGCATGTAAAATGATGTTTTGGATACAGGTTTTCAAACCCTTATGCTCACATAGTAATTGAGGCCTTTGATACTTCCATTTTATTCCATATTTGACCTATTTTAAATTTATTCTTGAGATGCGGAGCATCTTTGACAAAATAATATATATAAGTGGCGGGCTCCTTATGGGCATGAAAGCCATCAAAGTATACCCGAGCACCACACATAGGATTTTCACTATTACGGGGACCTTAAATCTGGATAACCATTTTAAGGTCCTTGATTTACAATTACAAATTTACAAGTAAGTTGTACAACTGAAAAAGGTCCATCATGGGAACTAGATCTAGATCCATCAGCTGGATCTTAGATCATGTGGCTCCTAGGCTCACACAATATCACCTAAATAGCCTGCATAGCAAATATACTGAAATAAAATAGATATATTTAGACTAAATATCGCAAAATAAAGGATTCATCAGTTAAAACCTTGAATGCGTGTAGCCAAAGCTTCCAAAGTCCTCTAGATACAAATCTAGGGTCGCGTGGTTGCTAAATACTTACAAAAATGAGAAAGAAAACTAGATCTGTACAGATCTTAGCCATTCTAACTTCCAGGTTCAAGTTTCATAACTTTTGAACCGGTTAAAAGCTAGATCTGGCTAGATCCAGTACAGATCTAGTCAATAAAGCTTTAAATACTACGAATTTAAATCAAATGAATGGTTAGAAACTACATTTAATCAAAAGGATTAACTATATATATATATATAAAAATATAAAACTTATATATATAAACAATTATATAAAGACTAAATAAAATATATATATTATTTATATGTGTATATATATATATATATATATATATATATAAAAGCAATAAAAGGCCATGGATTTGCAATCCAGACACTATTAAACAATATAAATATATATATACTTATATATATAATAAAGGAAGAAAAAGCCACAGATCCATGAACCAGGCACAACTAATCTGTGTGTGTGTGTGTGTGTGTATATATATATATATTAAAGCAAGAAAAAGTAACAGATCTGAATGGATCTTATAGTTAAGCACGAGAATGGCTATCGAACGACTTTAAGCACCTCAAAACTCGTTTTCCACCAGTTAAAACTTGATATGTTGTAGTATATATGTATATGAGTGTTTAAAAAGAAGATTTACAAAGATTGAAACGGAAGAAAAGCTGCCTTTCACTCTCAAATGGTCTGATTTCTCTCTCTCGGACCCTTTCTTTCTCTCTCTATCTTCTCCTACAATTTTATGGGTGCCTGATATATATAGACTGGGCTTTCGTAGGTAGACCTCTAGATTCCGTGAGTATACCTGCGGAAATGCCCAAGTGGGCCCCCTCAAAGTATGTATAATCTCGATAGACGTGTAGTTCGCTGAAACGCTTGTAACTTGAAATCCAAGAATCCGATAGAGATGTGTCATACCATTCCAGAAAGCTCTTTCCGTGAGCTATGCAATGACATAGGGCTTGCCCTATTTTGAATCCAGAAAGATTGGTCCATGACCGAAATGGCATCTTTGGATCTTCACAGGCAACCCATTGAGTTATTTTGCGTAGTTTGCGCTTAGAAGTGCTGCAATGGATTTTTGTAACCCTATTTCAACTGTATTAGGGTTGTTAAAGTTGACATATCAAAATGATCATTTTGCCCTTCCTGGGGTTGTCTCCCGGGTTCATGGGGCTTTTGACTGTCCTTTGGGGTTGTCTCCAGGGTTTGATTGATGCTAACTTTCCTTGTCCTTAGGGTTGATCTCCAAGGTTAATTTGATGTTCCACGGGGATGTCTGCATGGTTAGATTTGATATTTTGGTCCTCCAGGGTTATCTCTTGAGTGTGAAAAAGACGTTTTTGCCCTCCTGCATAGGTAGTAACAGGAAAACAAAATTTTGAGTGTCTACAATGACCAAAGTGCTTCTTGAAATAAGTATGAAGGGATGGTTAGGAAATAACTTGAATCATGTAGACACCTTAAATTTGCACATATTTTTTCTAACAGTGGCCTGAGGAAAATAGTGTCATTTTACCTGAAAGCAGGGATGTCAAAATAAAGATCACGGGGAACAGGATAATTACTTAGAGTCCACACAATGATCTCTAAGTGTCAAACTGTGCAAAGGAGGATGAATGATTAACCAACGTACATAGAAGGAGTGTTGATGTCGGGAAAAAGATTTTTCTTAATTTGATTTCTACCCTTTTTATTTCTGTAAAGGTCGAGAAAAATCGAAATATAATGTAAATGAATTTTATTTGATTATATTGAATAAAATAATATTATGTGGATTTATTCTGTGTAATGAAGTTAAAGGTCATTCTCTGACCTATGATGATGATATAATGTTAGTATTTTGGTTGTGTGCTAGAATTAAATAGTATGAATTTCCAAGACGAAAATAAAAGTTTTCCAAGAATTTTTTGTAAAAACACTATTCATCCAAAATTGTTCAAAAATTATTTTTGAATTTACGAGAAACGCGTAATGTTAGAATTCTGAGGAAGGATGAATTACCTAATAATAATCCAGTTATGGAAAACACAGCTTTTCGCCTGCATACTCAAATTCAAGACGGTTAGGGAAAGTGCATTTCCAATAAAAGAATGATTAAGTATAATAAGAATTATTATTGTATGGGAAGAATATGAGTATAATATAATGTACTATACAAGTATAATATAAAGAATAATACGATGTATAATACAAATATTATACAAAGTAAATACGAAAGGAATATGAGAATTATACGATAAGAATACGTGAAGTCAAAGTCTTGGTCAACAAAAGTCAATGTTGACTATTGGTTAATGGACTTAGACATTGCCAAGCCCAAATGAATAAAGAAGAAGGCCCAATGATGAATTATACCAAGGCCCAAAGTAATGTAAATTCAAGCCTAAAGTTTGGCCCAAATTAAATTAAACCTAAATCCAAACCATAAATGAAACCCATGGGTCGAACCATTGATCAAGTAGGTGGGTAACGGAGATGGGGAAACCCATATGGGCCACACAATTGTGGTGGGACCCGACCACCAAGCTTCTCTTGAAGACGAGGTGGAGAAAGGAGGTAAGAATAGTAACTATTGGATGGTTGGATGGTGTATAGATTGATATATGTTTAGCAATGAGGGAATTGTTCACCTTAAGTTTGGGGGTGTTATGGTTTATTATCTGTTTTATTTATGTCTACTACAATGTTAGGTTGCCATATTTAGTACTTTGTTTATGTTTTTATCAGTATTGTGGTGCAGTCATTTTGAACTGTGGTATTATGTTTTGGATTATTACGGATGGATGCCATATACAGTTTTTGGTTATTATTAATGAATGCTTGAATTATTATCAGCATGTATGTTTGGTTTATAGCCATCTATTTGGGGCTTTCACATATTTAGATGCTTGTGTCTTGTGAATGGTCATTTTACCCTATTTTGAGTTGTTATTATGCAAGGGTTTTATATATATTATCATTAATTTTTTATTATGGCTAATGAAGAGTGTCAAGTAATGATGTTTATCTCTTATAGTCGTGTCAAGCATGTGTGAGCTAGGGGTTTATTTAGTTGATAAGTTGAGACTGTTATTGATCTGTCCTTCTTAGCAAGCACTGACCAACTGTGTTTACTAGTTATTTTTTGAATTTAGTTCGCTAGTTTATTGCTTTGAGAGTTTGTTCACTTTTATAAACTTTCATTTTTATAAGGTAATAAAAGACTTAGACGTTTATACAGTTTTGGATCTTGGATTCTGGTATGTTTGCATATAAAAAAAAAGAGAATAAAAAGAAAATAAGATTTAATATCGAAAGTCGTGTGGTGGGTTGAGATGGAGCGTGAAACGCACTCACCCATAAACGTATGACCGATGTTGAGATGGAGCATAAAATGCACTCGCCTAATAATCTTTGATTTTTCGTAAAGTCTCAGTTTGCTTATGTTGATTATGTGGCCTTTGTTGCTCGAGTTATTAGATTCATTGGGGTGTTCTACATCTACTGCCCTAAAGTCGTCTAGCTTGGGAGTCACTGATCAAAAGCTCATTAATGGGTAGTTCTGAATAGCCTAAGGTAATTAAGTATGTCTGAGTCTGATTTTACTACTTTCATGCTAGAGTCTTTTGATCATTTCCTGCACTTGTGTCTTATTCTTAATGCTTGTTGAATGTTTAAGTAGTGGAGTGTGCATATTGGTATTAACAATCGACTGTGCGTACTTATTTGAGCTATAATTAGTTAGGACGATTGGTCTACACACACACATAGAATGGATCGAATACAGTCTTATGCTTGAAATTGAATGAACCCTTACTCATATCTGTATTTCCCCTATTCTCTGGGAGTAGCTATGATTGAGCTTAGAAGTCATGATACTAGTATACAGTTTTATTTTTCTTTCGTGTGTGTTTTACTTTTTTTAGTTTTGTGCTAGATAGTTTGCTCGAGGACAAGCAATGACTTAAGTTTGGGGGTATTTGATGAGTGGGATTTATACCCGCGAATCGGATACTTTATGGCTTAATAAGTTGTCTGATCTTCGTAGATTTTATATAGTTTTATATGATTATAGTATTATTATGCTTAACCGACGTATTGTATGGCTTTATAGGACTTTTCTAGCTTTTAGGGGACAAAACGAACAATTTACATACACTGGCGTCGCGGCGCCAATGCCAGATTTAATCTCGCACTGCAACGCCACCCCTTTGTCTAGCTGATGTCACCTTGGCGTTGCAGCGCCTCTGATCCTTCATGGACTCACGATGCAGCACGAGCTCCGGTGTTTTCCAAGCTAACGTGGCGCTGCAACGCCACCCACAAGCCTATTGCCCGCGCCGCAGCGGCAGAGAAGGGTTTGATTTAACCTAGAAAAAGAGGAAAACTGATATATATATATATATATATATATATAAAAAGAGAGCCTCTGCATATGATAATCGGATAGCTTAGCTTAGGATAGAGTAGTTTTTCTTCCTCTTTCTGTAATTTCTCTCTCTAGTTCTTAGTTAATGTTTATAAATATAGATTAGGGAAAAGTCTGGGATTTCCTTGGAGCAACAAGAGCAGTGAGCTACACAGATTAGAGAGCTTGAAAGGAGCGGAATGCTTGGAGACTGAAGAGCCTCGACAGAGTTTATTCTTATCCATTTATTTCCTCTGATTTTGTAATCCATAAATATTGTCTTTATTGCTACTTATATTTTGTTCAATAGCTATGAACTGAGTATTGGCTCTAAGGTTATACTGGAACCCTTTGTTATTTAAATTGATTGTATATCTCTTGGTTGGCACCATATGGTTTGGTTTAATATATTCATGCTTAATGATTCTCGCTAAGACATTAGTGATGATTTTGGTAATCTATATGATATTGAAAGAAGGATTATAGATTTACACCTAAATATATCGGCATGTGATTATGGGTTTCGACTGCATAAGTTGTGCGTAGAATAGACATATATTTGTGCGCCATGTGCGACCTAATAGAGAACTTATGCTTAAATCCTTGTTAGGTTAATTCACATAGACATGTGTAGGATTATCACCTAGCTTGGACGTTGTTTTCTGTTCTATTCCCTATCGGGTGGATCTAGAAAGGATATGTTTGTGCATACCTCGACAGAGGTGTATGAGCACATGTGTGTTCTCGGTCGACAAACTGTCGTGACCATTAAGACCAAAGAGAGAATGGTAGGAAGTTTGATGAAGCATAGCATGCCAGGTGTTCGACAGAATGCCTGTGTAGGGTTAAGTTGTAACCTTAGCTTGTAATTCCTTCAATTTCCATTCGTTGTCCATTTACTTACTTTGATAATTAGTTATATCTAGATTAACCATGCTCATATTAGTCTGCTGTTCGAATAAGACTTTAGCGATACAAAGTCGGTACTTGGTAAATATTAGTGATAGTTCCTCGTGGGTACGACACTCTCCTTATCGATGTATTACTTGTTAGACCGTGTATACTTGCACGTGTTTAGTGATCGGTTTTCCGACCAACATAAGCCCGATCCAATCTTAATCATTTTATCCTTATTTTTTGGGATCAATTCAATGTCTTCAGTCTCCTCGGCTGGCAGAGCAAGGGGTTTTGTACTTCTTTCGGTAAATGATTTTACCTCGATCGTCATAGTCTTCCTTTGTTTATTAACTCCAACTCTCAACGATATCAAAGAATTCATGTAGCATTTTTGAGCCATATACGGGTCTCCCTTAACTTCACCAACCCTATTTGGTGTAGGAAACATTAGTTTGAAGTGGGGGATAAAAGTCATTTCCTGCAATGTTGTCAACGTCGATCGTCCCAAAATGGCATTGTACACCGAATCCTCGTGCACTACAAAGAACCTGACATTCTCTTCAACCAGTTGGGGAGCTGTTTCGAAGACCACCGATATTTCAATATTTCCCATCACCCAAACTGAGTCGTTGTTGAATCCATACAAGGGTGGCTTCTGCCGACTTTCATCTTTCTCCCCTCTAAATCTAGCCTCCGGTATGCATGGGCATATAATATGTCACCAGAAGAGCCATTGTCAATCATAATATGCTTCATGTCTACCGATCTGACATGTGCCATGATAGCAAAAGCTCCTTTATACGGTTCAATGAGTTCTGGTGGTTAATCCTAATCGTTGAAAGAAATAATTATGTCAGGGTACTGCCAATCCCTCCTAGCAGGTTGTTTGGACACATCCAGTACTGAATCCATGACCCTTCACCTCTTCTTCCTGATCACATTTCCAACCGAGCCACCTATGATCACATCTACCACATGTCGAGTCGTCTAATTTTTTTTGGATTGTGGTTGTGGGTTCGCGTTCTAGTCTTGATTTGTGTTTCTTACTTTCCTTCCAGAACCATCTGGCTCAGCCACATACTAGACCATCTCCTCGCTTTGGACATTTTTCTCGATCAAATTCTTCAAGTTCTAACAGTCTTCTATAGAGTGTCCAGAGGTCTGATGATAGTCATGGTATCTATTTTGATTTCCTCTCTATGGATGGGTATTAGTCGGGCAAGGTTCAAAATAAGGCTCGTCTCGCATCTCCTTCAATATCTTTACTTGATCCGTGTTAAGTGGGGTATATAATTTGTTGACGCCATAGTTCAGAAAGGGTGGTCGACCTCCTCTCGAACCCCCATTTGTCCTCATTTAATTATCTGATATACTATTATTGTTAACTGGCCAGGGATGGTTGTTCCTATCCCGATCTCTAGGCTTTTCCAAAGACGATGCATTCGGCTTCAGGCTCCTCATGGCTTCTTCAATTTTCAATGAAGCCTTCTGCTCGGTTGTACGACTCGGCAAGGTCTTTTGGGGTGTTGAACATCGTGTCCTTTACCAATTTCTTTGATCTCACCACGTCCAACCCCATGGTAAGTATCCAAGGGCCTGAGGGCCATTCAAGTCCATCACTACTCCGATCGCCTCTCAGAATCTCCTCACGTACTAGTTTAGGGTTTCATTAGAGTACTATCGTATCTGCATCAGGGAAGTGGTCAGTTTCCCTTCCTTTTATTGCTCCCGAACCGTCTATGAAACTTATCACAAAGCTTTTTCCACGATGAGATCGAGTTCGGGGTCAGCGATGTCATCCATTATTGGGCCGCCTTCTTAAGGGTGGTGATGAAAATCTGGCACTTGGCAGCGTCCGAATAATTATAGAACTTCATGATCCGGTTGTATGCCTGGGTATGGTCATAGGGATATCTCGTGACATCGTAACTCTCCAAGTGTGAGACTTTCTTATTGGGATTGATCGGAACCCAATCTATCTCCAGAGTGAAGGGTGATGTCGAGGTTGAGTGTGAGACTTTCTTATTGGGATTGATCGGAACCCAATCTATCTCCAGAGTGAAGGGTGATGTCGAGTCAACCTGTATTTCCTTTTCTTGGATGACCGATGCCAGCTGTGAGAGCCCCAAATCAAGGTCCTAAATCACCACCAGGATCTGGTACAATCATTCTATAACTATTGCGAAAGATATAAACATAAATTATTTATACAATAAACTTTACAAACTAATTCCCAAGGTCGAGTAACCTTAACTTATATACAATTCATAAACTATCTAACATATAACATTATTATCATACATAACTGTTACAAATAAGCTGCACATATAATCCCAATCTGAACTTGGCTTTGTCCTTTCTTGTATCCGACGTAATTATCTTAATCTGCAATGTTAATCATTATATAGCAAGGGTGAGTAATAAGTTTGCCCAGCAAGTTTAAGTTCAATAATTTAAGGATATATCATGATGGAAAGAATTGAACAAAAGCTGGCTATAGTTCTACAATATAATTGCGAACTAGCATGAACAAATTTTACATAGCTGAACGAACATTGAACATGAACATATATATATCTGGACCGAATGGTAATGAAAGTGATCAATCTTTCATACCTGATGAATACATGCAGTATGTACAGAGTGCGATTTAATAATTCTTAGACATGGCAATCAGAAATGATTAACCACAAGTATAATTGAATAATACAACTCGAGGTTAAGTTATGAAAAACTTGTTTGAACCGTTGATTATCGCTATGCAATTTAATAAGCTTTGTCTGAAGACCTAATATTAATAATATTTATTTCTAAGTTAGAATAATATCATCACAATATTTAAAATAAACTAAACACATTATCACATAATCCTATCAGTCTATAACACACATAAAACTTAACCTCAAGTCAATCTTTTACAGCCTGAGTCGAGTTTGGTACAATTCTGACATCCCGACAGCTTAGTCAGACAATTATTGAGTTTAAGTTCAATTAAACTCTACCTAAACACTTAATAATTATCTTAGATAATTTTATTATCAGTCAAAATATTTTTCATAAGCTCGTAATAATTTTCAGATAATTATTATCATTTATCATGATTTTTCAATCATTAATATCGTATTTATAAGAATTAAATACCACATAATTTCTTTATCATTAATATTTATTTAATACTAAATATTAATGAAAATCATAACATAATATTATAATATATTTATAATATATCAAAGCATTTTAATACCTTAAAATCACTTAATTCCCACAATTTATTTAATATAGATTTGGTGTTCACTTAATCAAAACATTCATTATTATAACTACTTATACCAATTATAATAAAATTGAATAATAAAAATAAATTAAATACCCCAAAAATATTAAATATTTATGAAATTAAACTCAAATAAAAAATCTCTACTTTTCTCTAATTATTTATTAAAATAATTAATTTTAGTTATCTAACCTTTAACAACAATCATTCAAAAAACATTCATTTATAACTACGAAAATTAAATAAACTTCATTACAATCTTTAAACCAAATTCGAAATAATAAACTATCAAATCTATTACAAGTCTTCAAAAAACTATTACAATTTGTGCATCTTTCCTTTTCCTTTCTTGGGTGCTAGGTATCGTCACCGTTTCAACTTTAGTTGTAAGAAATTTTACAGTAGAAGAGTGAGCAAACAAGGCCCACTTGAAATAACAATAAATAAATCTTTAAACTTTTACATCAATTGCCAATATTAGGCTCAATAGAACTGAACAATATATTCTATTAACTTTCTGAAAATTATAACATTCAATCGAGGTCTAATGACCACGAATCATGTCCACAGTTATAAGTAATCTTTTAACTTTAACTTTAACAGTCATAAGACTATAAGGACTCCACGTACTTAGGGGATCAACCCTTCGTACAATGTATTGTGCACAACCATTTCAACGCTAAGCGTAAACCTCTATTAAAAGAGTTGTTCATCTCAGTATTTAGAGTACAAGTCCGCACCAAAGGAAGTTTGGTTTGGATAAGCTTTCAAGATAATTTAGAATTCAACGAACATCAACTAAGGAGTAGTTGAATAAGACCAATAACACTATACTATAGAATAATCGTGATTGAATCAATTATAGTAAACTAAAATCATGCATTATGAATAATCTAATAGCATACAATTTGAATAACTATAGCATACCTTGCTTGAACAACACTAAGCCAAGGTTAATTAGAATTGAATAATAAACATACATATCATATATAGTTATGCATGCTAAACCACAAGTTAAATACAAGAATAACTTGCTCCAAATAACTTACATCATTATATTGTAATCGAATTAAAAAACAAATGAATTGAATTAACAAGATAATAGATTAGAGAACTTATATCGTCATAAGTAACTAGATACAATGACTTACTCAATAATAGGCAATCTAGCTCTACGAAAGTGTAGAAGTAGCAACTTACAACAATTGTAATTGAATTTGAAAACAATAATGTACCAAATGAAATTGAACTCGCACAATGAAGTTTTGAGTTAGAGAACTTGCTCAATTATAAGAATAGAGTTAGAAAACTTGCCTTTAAAAGCTAAAACTTACAACTTGAATCAATATCCTATACATATGTCATCATGACATAATTAGTCATTACCAACATTTTATATCTATATAAACAAAATATATACATCATGTAGGTTAAATTACCAATTCACATAATCAAACTACGTTAATACTAATTAACTCTTGATAACATGCTCATTCATAGTTTAATACTACTGAAATCATCATTTAACATTCATATTATTAACACATAACATTTATTTTCAAAATTTGTATACTTAAACAAAACTGCTGAAACCTTTCTTTAACTTCATGTGCATTTCTACATACGATTTATACTATGATTCGCGTTTGTGGCTGGCGAAGTTAAGGCGTTGGCATGGCTCGTGTCACAGGCCATTAGTTGGCACTGTGGCATAGCATACCAATGCAATGCATGAGATTTGTCTTCATTGGTGGGCCATTGCGGCTCAGACTCGAATCTGGCGACCAAGCTCGGCAACAGTATGAACAAAAGCCAAATTGGCCTAAAAGCTCGAATCTAATAGACTGATTATCATGTAATACACATATAGACTTCATATAAACATATTGTGAAGACTTCTAACATGTTTATACTCATAAAATAACACAAACATCAAAGTTACAACACCCAATTTCAATATTTTTTTGGCGAAAACTCCATTGTTGACATTTTTAATGAAATTCAACAATGTGATTTTGTTTTTCAATCAAAACAGAAATTTCAAAACATCATAGTTATGATTATACATACTCTATCAATTTCTATAATCAATTTATCAATCTAACAACTAATTAAACCTTAATTTCTATTTTAAATTAAGCCATATTCATATGTATTTTCATGTAAACACTGTAATATGGTTTTCTTCACAAAACACATACATACATGACTTAAATTTTCTATAATCACATACAAATTCATGAAACAACCTTATAATCAATAATCATACAAAACTATATACATAACAACAATTAATCCTTTATAAAAATTTTATAGAGAACTTTTTGGAAGAAGGAGTCTAAACTTTTAAAGAAGAGATTAAGCTCCTACCTTTGATTAGGAAGATGATGGCTATTCTTTTCTCCAATTCCTTTCTCAAAAACCTGTTAGAATCACTCACTCTCTCTAGTGTTTTCTCAAATATTTCTCTGTGTTCTTCTTCTCTCTTCTCCCAACTCTAGTTTACGTATTATCATATAACATATAATAATAATATAGATATTAAGTATAGGATTTTAACTCGACATCGCTTATAAAATTTTAAAAATCAAAAGCCATAAGGCTTGTTTGGCTAGGCTTAATAAAATAACCCATTAACCCTTCCACCTTGTTTGGTAAACTTAATTAAAACAAATGGATTAATCCTTATACCTTGTTTGCTAAATATCATTAGATTAAAGACTTAATATGCAATAAGACATGTTTGGCAAAACTAAATTAAACTCTTTTAATTTATTTTTAGTAACTCCTTTATAGCAAGGTTATTTGTCACACTTCTATTTAATTAAATAATCAATTAAAATATTAATCTATTAAATTACTTTAACACATAAATCATTATCACAAAACTATAATTTCTTTATAATTATAATTTTATTCGACCAACTAATATTTTAAATTACCATTTCCCATTTAAAATATTATAATTTATTTAAATCACTATAAACTCTCTAGCTTACTTATTAAATTAAATTGGTATATAAACTCATAACAACAATTAATTTTCTTAGCTCCTTAATTATTTATTCAACAAATAATTAACTAAATCACGTCAACTCAAATTGTCATTAAATACCAATAAATATTTAATATTGCAAATAAATATTTAATTTATTTATTTATTTATTCAACTAATTAACTAAATCACATCAACTCAAATTGAACAATTATTTATTCAACAATAAACATAATCCATTAAATACTTATATAAATCAATAAATATTTAATATTACACTTTAAAATTCGGAATGTTACATCATTCCCTCCTTACAAGGATTACGTCCTCGAATCACAACTCAAACAAATCATTCGTTACATTCTTCCCTACTTACAAAGATTACATCCCCGAATCGAAGACATAGATTAAACAAATAACTCGGGTACTCTTTTTCACATTTTCTCTTGAGTTCCCACGTAGCTTCTTCACGTTGGTTTCCTCCATATCACCTTCACGGAAGGTATCACTTTATTCTGACACATTTGTTCTTTCATGTCGACTATCTGGATAGGAACCTCTTCATAAGACAAATCTTTCTCGAATCGCAATGGTTCGTTTCGATCACATGTTTGTAGTCGGGTTTATATGGTCGTAATACTCAAAAATGTGAAAAACATTATGAATGTTTTCCAACTCTGGAGGTAGAGCTACCTCGTAAGCCACTTCTCCCACTTCTCAAACACTTCAAAGGGTCCAATAAACCTCGGGCTTAGCTTTCCTTTTTTACCAAAATAAATTTTCCCTTTCAGGGAGAAACTTTTAGGAATACAAAAGTTCTACGTCCGAATGCACGATCTTGTCTGTGTTGATCAGCATACTTTTTCTGTCTGTCTTGGGCTGCTACTAATCTTGTCCTAATGAGTTTAACAACGTCAGCAGTTTGTTGTACCAGTTCTGGTCCTAACAGTTGGCGTTCACCGACTTCATCCCAAAGACAATGGAGTTCTCGCACTTTTTGCCGTCTGATAATGCTCGTAAGGTGGCATCTGCCGATGCTCAGCGTGATAACTGTTGTTGTAAGCAAATTCCACCAACGATAATTGTTCTTCCCAGCTTCCTTTAAAGTCCATGACACATGCTCTCAGCATATCTTCCAATGTCTGAATTGTTCGTTCGCTTTGGCCATCTGTTTGTGGATGATAAGCCGTACTCATTCGCAACTGTGTCCCCATGCATTCTTGTAGTCTCTTCTAGAAATTTGATGTGAATCGCGGATCTCTATCGACACACAATTGATCTTCGCACTCCATGCCTCAAACGACATCTTTAATGTACAATCTTGCCAACCGATCAAGATTGAATCTAATCTTTATTGGTAAAAAGTGTCTTTGACTTTCATCGATCATCCACTATCACCCAAATCGCATCGCATCCTCTCTGAGTAGTTGGAAGACCCACCACAAAATCCATCGTGATGTGTTCCCACTTCCATTCCGGTATTTCCAACGGTTGGAGTAATCCGCTGGGTCTTTGATGTTCGGCTTTTACTCTCTTGACATGTCAAGCATTTCGCTACGCATTCAGCAACATCCCTTTTCATGTTTGGCCACCAAAAATGTCGGCACAAATCTTGATACATTTTCGTGCTTCCTGGATGAATTGAATATTTTGAGCTATGAGCTTCGGTCAAAATTTCTTCTTTCAATTCTAGCACTGCTGGAACCCAAATTCTTCCCTCGAACCATAGTAATCCTTCGGTATCGACCTTGTATTTTACATCACCGCCTTCAACCAAATTCTCTTTGATTTTCCCACACTCTTCATCTTGTAGTTGAGCATTCTTCACTTTGTCCACTAAAGTTGGACCAATTTCTATCTGGAATAGTTGTTCATTAGATTCTTTTGGAAATTTGATTTCCAACTCCAGTTTTGTCATTACTGAAATGAGCTCCTCCTGAGTTGTTATCGGCATCAACTTCTCTCGACCTTTCCTCTTAAAACATCTCGCCACCACATTCGCTTTTCGGGATGATAAAAGATTTCACAATCATAATCTTTTATCAATTCCATCCACCTTCTTTGACGCGTGTTCAAATCCTTACGAGTGAAAATATACTTGAGACTTTTGTGGTGCATGTAGATCTCACATTTCTCTCCATAAAGATAGTGTCTCCATATCTTCAGAGCAAATACAACTGCAGCCAATTCCAAATCATGAGTCAGATACCCTTTCTCATAATCCTTCAGTTGTCTTGATGCATACGCAATAACTTTGCCGTCCTGCATAAGAACACAACCCCTTGTGTGAGGCATCACTATACACCACAAAATTTCCTGTATTATCTGGTAATGTCAACACAGGTGCCATACTTAACTTCTTCTTCAAATCTTGGAAACTCTCTTCACATTTCTCCGTCCAAACGAATTTTACAGTTTCCTTGTCAAATTTGTTAGCGGAGTGGCTATCTTAGAAAAATCTTTGAATGAATCTTCTATAATAACCAACCCGGTCCCAAGAAACTCCTCACTTCCGATGGTGTTCTTGGTTGTTCCCAATTGATTCAGACTTCCACTTTTGATGGATCTCTTCAAATCCCATCTTTGTCAATAACATGTCCCAAAAATTGAACATGGTCGAGCCAAAATTAGCACTTAGAGAATTTTGCATACAACTTTTCCTTTCTTAGTGTTTCCAATGTCAAACGTAAATGTTCCACGTGTTCTTCTTGAGTTTTGGAATACACGAGAATGTCATCAATAAATACCACTACAAACTTGTCTAAGAATGGTTTAAACACCACATTTCATCAAATCCATGAACACACACGGCGGGGCATTTGTTAAACCAAAAGACATCACCGAGAAACTCGTAATGTCCGTGTCTGGAGTTACGAATGTGTCGTTTCTAGGTATATCCTCCTTTCTTACCTTCAATTGGTGATACCCACTTCTCAAATCTATTTTCGAGAAATATTTAGCACCCTTCAGCTGATCAAACAAGTCATCTATTCTAGGCAATGGATACCTATTCTTAATAGTGACTTTGTTTAACTCTCTATAATCAATGCAAAGACGCATTGATCCATCCTTCTTCTTAACGAATAAAATTGGCGCTCCCCACGGCGATACGCTTGGTTGAATATATTTCTTGTCCAGCAACTCTTGCAACTGTACCATCGGTTCCTTCATTTCTCTTTGGAGCCATTCTCATGCGGGGCCTTCGATATCGGTCTTTGTTCCCGTGCAAGAAGTCGATCACGAACTCAATTTCTCTGTCAGGCGGAAGTCCTGGCAAATCTTCTGGAAACACGTCTTCAAATTCTCTCACTACCGGTATTTCTTCTAGTTTCACACCCTTCTTCTGAGTATCGACTATATAAGCTAAATAGCCCACACAACCTTGACTCAACAACTTCTTGGCTTGCATAGTCGTCAAACATTTCATTTGTCTAGGCGACTTGCTACCATAAAATACTACCTTTGACGGAGTCATAAGGTTTACACACTTCTTGTGATAATCGATTACTGCTCCATATTTGAACAGCCAATCCATCCCCAAAATTACATCAAACTCCCTAAGTCTAATCGGAATCAAATCTACCAACAAGATATTCTCCTTAATGTTCACCCTACAGTTCTTGTATACGAATCTAACAGGGATTACTTCCTTATTCGCAATTTCTATGTTCAAAGGAAAATTCAGTTCTTCTCTAGGCAATTCTAACCTCTTAGCAAATTCATCAGATATAAACGAACAAGTAGCACCCAAATCGAATAATACATAAGCATTTATATCATTGATTGGGATAATACCTGACACTACATCTTTTGATTGCACAGCATCTTGCATAGTCATGTTGAAGGTTCTGGCTGTGGGTTTGTTTGATGCTGCAGGTCCTGCAATGGCCCATGTACTTCCATTGTTACCTCCATTGCTTCTGGTTGTCACTCCTTCCCTCTTCTTAGGGCATTCACGAGCAAAGTGATCCTTGGATCCGCACGTGAAGCATACATTCTTCTTCGGTTGAGTGCAATTTGGGGCGATGTGACCCTCCTGGCCACAATTGAAGAAAACTCGTTTCCCCATCAAGCACGCACCCTTATGGAATTTCCCACATGTCACACATGCTTCAAACTTTTTGTTTTGCTGGTTACCCTGCTGGTGTCCAGCACCCATGCTCCCATTCCACTTCCTCTTCAAGTTGTTGTTGTTGTTGTTGTTGTTGTTGTTTTTCCACTGCTACCACCTCCATTCTTAGTCTCATTCTCATTCCTCTTCTTCTTTTGTTCCTGGTTGAACTTTGTCACTGCCTCGCCTCCACCTTCAGCAAGTACTGCTTTCTCCATCACCGCTGCAAATGTCTTCAACTGGAACAGGGAGACCCTACTGTACAGCCAGGGCTTCAGTCCCTGTTCAAATCTCTTCGCCTTACGCTCGTCTGTGCAGACTTGATATGGCACAAACCTCGCCAATTCGTTGAACTTCGCAGCATATTCAGATACCATCATCGTTCCTTGCTTTAGTTCCGTAAAAGCGCATAGACTTTCTAAATGACTCTTTGAACTCTCTCGAAAATAGGTCTCAAGAACAACTCCTTGAACCTATCCCAGTCATCACTCCCTGCCCTTCCACGAGTTTTATTGGCTCACCACCAATAACTAGCTTCGCTTTCAACATGAATGTTGTGAAAGCGCTTTCGATCATCACCTACACTAGCAACATCGAACACCTTTTCTATCTCCATAATCCAGGTATGTGCTTCGACTGGATTCATAGAACCACGGAATTCAGGTGGTCCAACCGCCTTGAAATTCTTAAATGTTGTACCATGATTTTGTGGTTGATTCTGCAACGCTCCTGTCAGTAGTGTCACTAGTTGTTGAACGGGGTTATCATCAATATTGTTGTTATTGGTAGTTCTCTCATTCTTTCTCTGTCGGGGTGGTTCACGTCTGGGAGGCATTTTCTATTAAAACAAAACATCTATTAGACTATTACTTAGCTTCTTTAAGTATTTCTAATTAACTTACCTCCATAAAAGAAATAACCACATAACACATAACACTTTGAATAAAATAATAACTTTTATTTATTCATCATTACTTCGAAAAACATAAAAACAATAACATCAGTGCTATTTACATTCCTTTTCTGAACTACAAAAGTTACAGGACAACATCATTATTATCATATCTCATAGTTTACTTAACACTAGGGGATTTACACATTATTTAATACTTATTACGTGCATTAAGGCGTATTTTTCTACGATGATCTATTAAGATACTTCTTAGCCCTATCACGTTCTTCCTCCATGACTCAAACATTGTCCTGCGATCTAATACATATGATGGCGTAGTCTCGAATCGAATCGGATATCCCATGACCCGATCTTGAGCTCGATTAATTGCGGTGTCAAATACTTTATCCATCTCTTCCATCTTCATCCTTTTCGCCTGTGAGTTCCTTACTGCTCTTCCAGTTCGTTGATAAGCTTCCTCGTATGCATCTTCAGCTCTTGCCCTCTTAGCGCCTTCTTCTCTCGCTTGTTCTTCGCTCAAAGAACCATCTCGATCAATTGTTCTTTCTCTCCTTCAGTCTGTATTAGTTTCTCCTCGGCGTTTGTCAATCGTTCTTCACGATCCTGGATCTCGCCGTCTTTTTGTGTCATTGCAGTTTGTTGTTCAGCTACTATCTCCTGTAACTCCTCAACTATATCCTGAAGTTCTACATTACGGTCATGCACCTCATCATTATATCTGACCCACTATCGAGTTAAGTGGAATCCTTTCCTCCTCGTCCTCATCATCCTCATCCTCCCGTGGTAACTCAATGGGATCCTCCTCATCTGTTTCCACATCATCATCCTCATCTTCAACTACCGTGACCAACGGGGGGGCTAACTCCGTGGCGATAGTTGTTCCCAAACTACCTGAATGTCGCGAGGCTCCTCCTCTATAGGCATTTGAGGTCCCTCCTCCCTATCCTGACTGGATTCTCCGACATTAGTCATCCTGACAACAAAGTTTTAAAGTTTTAATTATTAATCATTACTACTCGACACTCACAAATACATAAACTATAAACACATAAGCACATAAACACATAAACACATAAGTGTTTTATTACTTCTTTCTTAAAACTCGATAAGAGTTATCTCCACTATCTTTTCAAAGGTTACTTCCTAAGGCTTTTCCCCCACCTAAGGTTCATAACCTAAAGCTTTGATACCAACATGACACCCCCAAATCATGGTACTTCATTTCCTCAAGATTTGGTGTTCACTTAATCAAAACATTCATTTATAACTACCCAATTATAATAAAATTGAATAATAAAAACCTGCCCATACAGGATTAAACTTAAATAAAAATCTCCCAGGTTATCTAACCTTTAACAACAATCATTCAAATGCGGAAATTAAATAAACTTCATTACAATCTTTAAACCAAAGTCTGATAATAAAACTATCAAATCTATTACAAGTCTTGATGATTTATTCATCTTTCCTTTTCCCTTTGGTGCTAGGTACGTCACCCGTTTCAACTTTAGTTGTAAGAAATTTTACAGGCAAGAGTGAGCAAACAAGGCCCACTTGAAATAACAATAAATAAATCTTTAAACTTTTACATCAATTGCCAATATTAGGCTCAATAGAACTGAACAATATATTCTATTAACTTTACGAAAATTATAACATTCAATCGAGGGTCTAATGACCACGAATCATGTCCACAGTTATAAGTAATCTTTCAACTTTAACTTTAATACCATAAGACTATAAGGACTCCACGTGCTTAGGGGATCAACCTTTAAATACAATGTATTGTGCACAACCATTTCAACGATAAGCGTAAACCTCTATTAAAAGAGTTGTTCATCTCGATTATTTAGAGTACAAGTCCTCACCAAAGGAAGTTTGGTTTGGATAAGCTTTCAAGATATTTTGGAATTCAAACGAACATCAACTAAGGAGTAGTTGAATAAGACCAATAACACTATACTATAGAATAATCGTGATTGAATCAATTATAGTAAACTAAAATCATGCATTAGGAATAATCTAATAGCATACAATTTGAATAAC
This sequence comes from Panax quinquefolius, assembly GCA_020205615.1. Lineage (NCBI taxonomy): Eukaryota > Viridiplantae > Streptophyta > Magnoliopsida > Apiales > Araliaceae > Panax > Panax quinquefolius. The sequence goes on along the minus strand of CM035160.1, from coordinate 72,311,644 downwards.
TATAGCATACCTTGCTTGAACAACACTAAGCCAAGGTTAATTAGAATTGAATAATAAGAATACATATATATATATATATATTTATGCATGCTAAACCACAAGTTAAATACAAGAATAACTTGCTCCAAATAACTTACATCATTATATTGTAATCGAATTGAAAACAGTAATTGAATTAACAAGATAATAGATTAGAGAACTTGTATCGTCATAAGTAACTAGATACAATGACTTACTCAATAATAGGCAATCTAGCTCTACGAAAGTGTAGAAGTAGCAACTTACAACAATTGTAATTGAATTTGAAAACAATAATGTACCAAATGAAATTGAACTCGCACAATGAACTTTTGAGTTAGAGAACTTGCTCAATTATAAGAATAGAGTTAGAAAACTTGCCTTTAGCACAAGCTAAACCTTACAACTAGAATCAATACCCTATACATATATCATAATGACATAATTAGTCATTACCAACAGTTTATATCTATATAAACAAAATATATACATCATGTAGGTTAAATTACCAATTCACATAATCAAACTACGTTAATACTAATTAACTCTTGATAACATGCTCATTCATAGTTTAATACTACTGAAATCATCATTTAACATTCATATTATTAACACATAACATTTATTTTCAAAATTTGTATACTTAAACAAAATTGTCGAACCTCTCGCTAACTTCATGACTGCTATTTTCACGATTTACTTGTGGTTTCGTGATCATGACAATTGAGTTAACACTAATTGGCTGGGGTCACACATGCCATTGGTTGGCATTGCTGCGTGCACACCGCCAATTTACGCTGAGATTTAGATTTATCTTCTTTGGGCAGCTATTGCTGTAGCAGCGACTCTAAATCTGGCGACGAAGCTCGGCAACAAGATGATGAAAAAAAGCCAAATTGGCCTAAAAGCTCGAATCTAATAGACCGATTATCATGTAATACACACAATAGACTTCATATAAACATATTGTGAAGACTTCTAACATGTTTATACTCATAAAATAACACAAACATCAAAGTTACAACACCCAATTTCAATGTTTTTTGGCAAAAACTCCATTGTTGACATTTTAATGAAATTCAACACTTTGATTTTGTTTTTCAATCAAAAGCAAAATTTCAAAACATCATAGTTATGATTATACATACTCTATCAATTTCTATAATCAATTTATCAATCTAACAACTAATTAAACCTTAATTTCTATTTTAAATTAAGCCATATTCATATGTATTTTCATGTAAACACTGTAATATGGTTTTCTTCACAAAACACATACATACATGACTTAAATTTTCTATAATCACATACAAATTCATGAAACAACCTTATAATCAATAATCATACAAAACTATATACATAACAACAATTAATCCTTTATATAAAATTTTTACAGAGAACTTTTTGGAAGAAGAAGTCTAAACTTTTAAAGAAGAGATTAAGCTCCTACCTTTGATTAGGAAGATGATGGCTATTCTTTTCTCAAAAACCTGTTAGAATCACTCACTCTCTCTAGAGTTTTTCTCAATTTTTTCTCTGTGTTCTTCTTCTTCTTCTCTCTTCTCCCAACTCTAGTTTACGTATTATCATATAACGTATAATAATAATAATAATATAGATATTAAGTATAGGATTTTAACGAACATCGATTATAAATTTTGAAAATCAAAAGCCATAAGGCTTGTTTGGCTAGAAGCTTAATAAAATAACCCATTAACCCTTACACACTTGTTTGGTAAACTTAATTAAAATAAATGGATTAATCCTTATACCTTGTTTGCTAAAACATCATTAGATTAAAGACTTAATATGCAATAAGACATGTTTGGCAAAACTAAATTAAACTCTTTTAATTATTTTAGTAACTCCTTTATAGTAAGGTTATTTGTCACACTTCTATTTAATTAAATAATCAATTAAAATATTAATCTATTAAATTACTTTAACACATAAATCATTATCACAAAACTATAATTTCTTTATAATTATAATTTTATTAACCAACTAATATTTTAAATTATCATTTCCCATTTAAAATATTATAATTTATTTAAATCACTATAAGCTCTCTAGCTTACTTATTAAATTAAATTGGTATATAAACTTATAACAATTAATTTTCTTAGCTCCTTAATTATTTATTCAACAAATAATTAACTAAACCACATCAACTCAAATTGTCATTAAATCGTATATAATTCATAAATATTTAATATTGCAAATAAATATTTAATATTTAATATTTAATTATTTATTCAACAAATAATTAACTAAATCACATCAACTCAAATTGAACAATTAGTTTGGGCGTAATATCAACTGTCGAGAAATTTCAGGCAATCTGGGTTACCCAAAAATTGATTCCGTGCATGGTGAACGTAGTTTGACTACTCATATCTCTCAATATATTCATGATCTGTCCATATTTCTAGTTTCAGATCATAGTCCACGTGACATAGAACAAATTTATAACATAAAACAACAAAAACCAAAAACAGAGAAGGATCTAGGGCCTCCGACATATGGGTGTCAGGCCACTTTTTCAATTTTTTTTCTAGATTTCTAAAAATGCTATTTTCGTGCATCTAAGTGTTATAGATCTATGATCTATCAACCCAGTTCACTAAATGACACCTTAATACATAATATTAAACAACAAATTACAACATATAACATAAGATCACATGATTTAAAAATTTTAGGGTTTTATACCTTTTCTAGCTTTGATCTAGATTCTGACTTTTGATTCCTGATCTTGGCAAGTTAAAACTGATATTGGCTTAACCTAGAACCCCCTTTCACCCTCAATCCCGAATTTAGAGAGAGAGGGTGGTCTTGGACAAGTTGAAAAATAAAGTGAGACTTTTCTTACTTTTAATCTATATAAATTATAATGTAATGTATATAGTGGCATGTTGGCTGATATAAATGATATAGGCACATGGGATAGCCTTTAGTTGGCCAACAACTCATTATCTTGGCAAGATTTGCACTCAACATATAAAAAATACAATAAGGGCATTGTGGACATTTGACTTTTAAATTTAATGGCTAACTTGTCAATTGTCCAAACCCTTAGGATTTAGGGTTTAACCCTTAGGATTTAGGATTTAACCATTAGGGTTTAGGGTTTAAACCTAAGATTTTTGAAATTTAATTTCTAGGATTTCCAAATTTTGATTTTCAAAATAGAAAATTAATATTTTTAAATTATAACTAGGGTGTTCTAATTATATTAAAATTTCTCAATCATAATTCAATCTTGCTAATTAGGATTAATATATCCTAATTAAAAATTTTAAATAAAAATTAGGGTTTTCCCAAAATGGACATTAGGGTTTATAACCCAAGAATTAGGGTTTTCTAAATAGTCAATTAGGGTTATCGCTAATTATATTTATAATCACAAATACTTAAATCATTAAATTTAGCCTTTAAATTTCCAAATTAGGGTTTCATATTCTGAATTAGGGTTTTGGATTTCCGTAACTAAAATTAGGGTTTCCAGAACTAGTTTTAGGGTTTCTTATTAACCGTAAGAATTTTCTAGCTGAACGTTGACGTTCTTAATATAATAATAGGGTTTGCCACTGATATAGCTTATCTGGTCAACCCTTAACCCTTAACCACATGCTGTACACATATAATACCAGTTACACAGAACATATTCTTGTATACCTTTAATCCTGAATAATTCACTATAAAAATTTTAAATTCACAAAATTTCTTCTCGAAAATCTCAAATCCATTCACTTATTTTCTGTCTAGTTTTATTATTTAACCTTAATTCAATATTTTAAGATTTTATAAATATCCAAATTATCAGATTGTCACACCAGCTTCTGCTCCAACTCTGCTACTCTCTTCGCGAGGGAGTCGGAATCCCCCTTTTGGGGGGATGACCTGTGCCTATCCCGTTCGTATTCCAGAGAAGCCATCTGCTACATTCGTCTTGACCTCCCTCTCCCCTCGCTGCTACCTTCCCTAGAGCTGCTCCTTCGCTGCTACGTTCCCGAGAACCGTCCGTACGATATGTCTTGGATCGGTTCCCTGGCGATGCTTCCTGACGGTGATGATGATTGGAAGAAACTTACTCTCCTCCCAACAGTGCCACCATCTGGTCGTCCAACTCTTTCTACTAAAGGCGTAAGGTCTCCTTACCATCTTTGTTCTTTTGCATCTTTTTGGCTAGGATCAACTCCCTTTTATCTTGATTGTCACACTTTGAGTTTTTATCCTTCTGAATGCACGTTCGGGATGGGATATCCTCAACACAACTATGGGGTCTACCGCCTTCTTTGTGGTTGAGAACAACTGTTGTCTGATGGGAACCGTCCGAGCATTCTTTGGGCCCATCGAGTGACTGTTGGGTCTGAGCCTATCGGAGACACGATCGGATGGTCCCAACCGGTCTTTACCCAAACCCCTTGGTTCAACCGACGGGTTGGCCATTGATTTTCCCCGTTTCGAAAACTGTCGTGCTTGTCACCATAACTTCGATTAAGAATCTGGGTGATTGAAAAGGATTATCTAGCACTGAAGTGACCTCCTTCTAACGCCAGTGTTAACACCAAGATTCGTCCATGCGCCCAATCACCTACAGCGCGTCTAATCCTGTACAAAAATGAAATCACACGTAGGAACATGACGATCTGAGCTGCCGGGAGATAACTCTAGTGTGAGAATAAGTACATGTTGAATATAGGTTAACAATGAAGGCTTAATGCTTTAGTGCTGAAAAGTAATCAAGTACCTATGAATTAGGGTATAACCTTTTATTTATAGTGATCACACCTCCTTAAACGCTCTGTCCTCTAATGAAAATAAAATTCCTCATTATGGTGGATACCATAATGAGATAGAATTTCCTTAAAGAAAGGAAGTTGAACATTATCTTGACTCTTTTATTAGGAATTGAAAATTAAATACAGTTAGAAATCTTAGATTCCTTAAAGTTTTCCACTACCCAAAATAAATTCCTACATGGGGATAGTTCCTCCACGTGGACTATGGCCTACCAGTCCAACGGGGCCCATTTAATCATGCCCCAACATGGAGGAAAAAAGGCATGGAAGCCGTTTGGAGAAGTCGAAGAAATGGGTCATCAAGCCCTGCAACAAATTCCGATTCTCCTTTGATTGAGAGAATACAGACACCTCTCGTGACATCAATCCTCTCTACCAAAACCCTCACAAGGATCATCCTCTATTTGGCTGTAGCTTCCATGCCGACAAGGATCGCCAAAAGCAGAAGAAGATGGCTGCCAATAGAGAGGAGTTGCACGTCGAGATCTACAAGGAGGGCATCGAGGAGAAGTCCGAGGAGCGGCAACTCAGCGGTTTAAAGAGGATGCCGCCCAGCGACCTACTCTTTTTGTGAAACATGTTGGGAGAGTTTTATCCTTAAAAAAATGTAGTAGCCAGTAACTTCGGAATGCAAGGAGACACCTTTTGAAGTTAGAGGTGCAATAGATGTCTGACAGGTAAACTAATGGATGCAATCAGTATTTCAGTCTATTATCAAATAAGCTATGAGGTTTCCAACTTTGGGTGATCTACAATGAGGGATGTCAACTGCTGAAGTTACTCCTCCCGTTCAGTCCATGGAACAAGATATACTATTTCCGTCCAAAATTTGAGATACATATCTAATTTTTTTTGAAGTAGAATTAAAAAAATACGAAAATTCAAAATCAACAAGAAATTGTTCAGTTTTAATACCAAAAGCCATAGCCAATAGAGTATTTGTTGTTTTCAATACCTAAACGAAATCATATCAACTTCAATTTAGATTTAGTAAATTGGCCTAAAAAAGTAAAAAATGTGTCTAGTTTGGAACATAGCAAGACTTGTAAGAAAAGTAATGAAAGTACATGTGTTTCTACCTTTCTCGGCTTCGAACTTGTAGCAATATGCAGTCCTTGCTAAATATGTAGCACTTTATAACCAAAAAGAATTTAAAATCCAATCAAAATATTGTCAGTTGGCACTCACATGCACAAATGTTTACAATGCCCTTTCTCATCCCAAGGAATAATCATGCTACAAAAATGCTACATTGTTCAACTAACAATATGTAAAAGTAATTGGCTTGGATGTAGATTCCAGATTAACTACCTCAGCATCCTAAACAAGTGATACCTAAGCTTGCGATTAGACTATAACACTAAAATGAGCAAACCCAATCCTGAGCATGACACATCAAAACAATTACCAACTTGACTCAGACCATCTTGTCAAGAATTCGTTGCATATGGTCAATAACAAGTCCTGCAACAATCTCAGGGGAGAATCTATTGATCATGTCCTCTCTAGCCTGATTTCCCTTAGCCTTGGCTTCTTCAAGATTACTCATCACATGCCTCATTAGATTTCGTAGTTTATCAACAGAAGGCTCAGCCCAAAGATGCCCTTTGAATGGGTCTTGCATAACTTCACTCATTCCATCTACGGGCAATGGATAGCTATTCTCCTCGGTCAAGTACTCTGTCGGTCCAGACCAGTTTGTCGCAATAACTGGCAATGACATTGCCATAGCCTCCACAAGCGGCCGACCCCAACCTTCCCCTCTTGATGGCAAAACAAATGCATCAGCAGCTTTGTATATTCTTGGAAAGTCAATTTGAGAGATGTGGGTATCAATCACGTAAACTGGAGCCCAACCATGAACTGGTCTTTCCAAACCAGAGTCCTCCACAAACTCCAGAATCTTATTACCAAAATCATTACCAGAATGGTAGGGATTTGTTAACAAATACAAAGCAACCCCATCAACTTCAGAAAATTCCTTCAAGTATGATTGTAACAAAACATCCCAACCCTTCCTATACTCCCATTTGAAAACACTCAAGAAACCAAACTGAGTTTCTATTTTCAAATTCGTTGAAGTTGAGCCTAACACCAGAGTCCCTATCGAGCCAAGGTCTAACGGCTTATACTTGACTGGATCAAAGAACTTCCAGTCGACAGGTTGAACAATTTTCACAACCTTCGATGCATCAACCCCACTTCGTATAAATGTAGAGACATGGAATTCAGTAGGAACCCAAACAGAATCCATTTGATTACACCTCTTTACATGTTCAATATTCACCCTATCAGTCTCAAACATGGTCCGTCCAACCACAAACTTAAAATCACCATAACCAGTTGGTGGGCAGGGTAAGGTTTCAAATAATGGAGGGTACCAAGCACCTGGCTCACTATGACATATAACAATTGTCTCATTTAATCTACATTCAGTCTGGTAAAGCTCAAAAGCCAACCTTTTCATCTCCGATGGCAAACCCTCCCAAAATTCCGTATTTTCTAGATCACCATGCTGCTCAATACTTAATCTAAAAATTGGATTTCCATCATGTAGGGCTAAAATATATGACCAAGCTTCTGAACTGTACCCACCACCCGAAAGAAAAGGGGCCATCCATAGGACACAATAAGGGGGTTTGGAATTTTCAGAATTGGGTTTCAGTGTTGGGGTTAGTTTGTGATTTGGGGTTGATTTAAAAATCCTAAAGACTTTTTGAAACGGGTTGAGGTGATTTGATATGGTTGATTTTAGGTAGTGTACTGATGATCTGTAATACTTTGTATTTGAGATACTGACCGAGATTGCTAGAAATACAACTAAAATTGATAACAAAAACAAGGGTTTCAATTTCAAATTGAGGCGACTATGTTGATTGGGTTGTGGTAGGTAATGGGGATCTTGGTCTTCTTGTGAATTCATTATAAATTCATAAAAATGAAAATTTTAAAAGCAGAAGAAAGAGTTATTCAATTAACATCGATAATCTAGAGGCAAACTGATGCATTATCTACGCAAATTGTAAATACATATTTCTTTTTCTTCAATTTATCAAGTCACAGAAATTGATGGAGATAGTACCAGAACTTGGAAGCTTTGGCTGTACGGAACAAACTGAAGCAGCACAGTTTACTGGTCGCTCTAGAAAAAAGAGAGAGATTATAACCAAATTCTCTCACAAATTTGGGATTCGATTAATGCTTTTACTTGTAATTAATGGATAAATTAATTATTTTGTCTTTGAACTATTTCACTTTTTGAAATTGAAATTTTATTTAAATTTTAATCTAATTACATCCTTAAATTAATTATTTGTTTATAATTTACTCATTCTGTTAACAATCATTAAAAAGATTGTAGGCTAGAATTTTTTTTTTATCCTATGCGTAATTTTATTTCGCAAAATTAATGAGATGGTAATGACATAACTCAAATAAGTATTCGGTTACCATGAAAAGTTAACTTTATGGTAAATATACAATACAGTGTTGACACATAAAGAGAGATTACTTCTCGTTTATGTGTCGACGTTGTATTGGTTAAATTGATCGAATTTAATTTCATGCTAACCACTCCCCTCAAATAAGAGGTCATGTGTCTCCCACATGCTCACTATCTCCACCATTTGGCATGTATTATTTTTAATTGGCAAAACTAATAATTTAACAATTATAGTTGACAAGTTTTATTTAATACATCACTGAACATTTAATTTTTTAAATTACTCCAATAAATTAATTAATATTTTAAAATTGAGTCATTTTGTTAAAGGCTGTTACATCCTTAGTTTTTTTCCTATGCGGATGTTAAAAAGTAAAGAAAAAAAAACGACCTTGCCTTTTTACTGCCGCTTTTTATTAAAGCCACATGGCTCAGTTTCTTAAGCTTTGTTTGCTTCTGCATCTAATTCTGCCACTTTTTACTAAAAATTGAAGTTGTTGACAAGAAATTCATCCCAACGTTCTTTTTGGGCTGCGAATCGAGATCTATTTGATCTTTCATAGTTTTCTCATATAATGTCTCGTTCACAATTTCTTCACTGGTAGAATTTGTTGATAAATTTGGGATTTCTTCTGAAATCCTAACTTTAGAAATTTCATCGTCTTCGTCCTCTTATTCTTTGGATTCAAAAATTGGACCGAATATAGAACCACTGGTTGCGTTTTGGGCTTCAATGTTGGTAGTTTTGTTATCTTCGTCGAGACAAAAGAGGGACAGAGAGTGTTTCAAGCCCTAATGTAATACCCGAGAAATTTCTGAATATTACTAATAATTATATTAATAAAAGTTGAATATTTATTTGAAAATAAATAAATAATGTTGTGGCATGGGTTATAGAAGTCTTATTCAATTAAGTTAAGTGTTGAGAACTATATGATAAGTAAGGTAACGTGGTAAGATTGATGAAAAACTTAATTTAAAGCTTATGAGAATTGTCTGGTATGGCATGATGAAAGACTAAGAGATTCATTTAGTGAATTAATAAAGGAATGATTCAATAGAAGAAAGATTAATAAATATAATATTAATTCGTTAATTGTTGTTATGAGCAATTGTATATAATTGAATGATAAAATAACTCCATGCATGAAAAATGAATAGGATGTTTAATTAGTAGTATTATCAATTTGGGATTTTGTCAGGAATAAGCATGTGAATGTTATTCCTACTTACATATGATTTGATTATGATATATATGAATGAATATGCAAGTATGCTTGCATTAAGAAAAGATGTAAAGTCCTTTGATAGATAATAGAAATATGTGTACAAGGACTTAGAATGAATTGATCAAGTATGATAGGTTGATCCTACATAAGCAAAAAACAGCTTTGTAAAGTCCTTAAAAAGAAATGATGTACAAGGACTATAAACATAGAAAGATCAAGCATGTTAGGTTGATCTATGATGTAATAGATAAGCTTGTCTGATCGTCGAGCACTGCACCAGAAATCGTAGTCTGCCATGAGAGTCAAGGAAAACTCGAGAGCTATCAAGACAAAATCGTAGTCTGCAAGATAGTAGTCTTGGAGTTCGTAGACTTCCAGGAGAGACGAGGAGAGGATCGTAGTGTGTCAAGGAGAACTTCCTCAGGGTCGTAGTCTGCTGAGGAAGTTATGTTCGAATCGTGAGAGACGACACGCCTTCTGGCCGGTAGAGTATCTCTGCCAAAGCCAAGTCGAGAATCGTAGACTACACTCGAGTCATAAAAGTCTACTGATCATACGGAGGCGGAGATCGTAGTCGAAAGCAAGATCGAGATAAAGACAACAAACACACCGCAAGCGTAAATCGTAGAGTGTCAAGATCTCGATCTCGAGTCGTGAATCTACGCACAACCAAAGTTGAATCGTAGAGTGCAGAACTAAGACCTCAATAGATGTGCTCACAATGCCAAGGCAGAATCGTAGAGAAAATATGATTCTCAACAAATGAGCACTCCCAGAATATCCAAAGGAATGAAGCCTCTAGTTGGCACTGCATAGATACGTCCCACCTAAAGGAAACCAGAGAGCACTCAACGAATGGCATGCAAGCTAACAGAAGATCTAACCACTAACCCAATCAGCATCCAGATTGAGTTGTGAAGTCATTCAGGATGAAGTCTTCCACAAGGAGATTAGAAGAAGACTTCAATAACTGACTAAGGAAAGTCGGCAAGTGTAGTAGCTGTCAAATAGACAGAAGACAACGATCTTGGAAGCAACTAGGATCGTAGTATTTGCCAAACAAAGAAAGAACTGATGGAGTGCATACAGAGATACTGGATAGCTTCTGAAGAACAAGGCTAAAGTGATTAAGCATTGGGTCAGTCCATTGATGATAAGTGAACGAGAGATCACAAGGAGAAAGCGAGCTGGACACGCCACAAATCTGTAGTGTCTTGCTATTCAGAAGGAGCCAAAACAAAGAAGTCAAGCCATCAGTATCTGAGAGCTGTTGAGGCAAACAGAAGTGTTGAAGCACTACACAAGAGAAGGAAGAGGTGTTCTACATTGAAGATCCAATCAACACTCTTCAAGATTGTAGTGTTGTCTCTACCAGTCAACAAGACACTACGATCAGGTCCATATAGACATGCAACAAAATTGTAGAGTTCGAATAGCTGAAGACTGAAGCATTGACAACGGTTCAATCTGAAGAGTAATATTCGAATAAGAGCTTATTGAGAGCATCGATGTAAAAGGACAACCTCTGATCGAGAAATCAGAAGTAGGAAATAAAGTCTTCGACCTGCCCAAGACATTAAAGTGACATCTCTGATGGGGTAGGTGAAACAGTAGACTGCAGTGTCAGAAAAGTATGACATGTCATATCTGCAGTCTACTTCAATCAACTCGAGATCTGTGAAAATATTTGAATAGCTTTCAATGGCTACTTTCCAACAGAAGGATTGGGAAGGTGTATAAATCAGCAAGAGTTTCAAAGATCAAGGGTTGTTGGAGTTGCCGAGTTTGGAGAGATGGTGGACTGATCTAACCAACGTAAATAGTGAGTGACCAATGAAGGTCTGAAGACTCACTCTACGATCCACCAAGAACACTCAGAGACATACAAAGAAAGAAGTAGAAGTGAGAGTTCTACAATGTAGAAGTGAGAGTTCTACTACATGAAGAGTGTTCTGAACTGCCGAGAGAAAGAAGAGCATCAATGACATCTTGATGTCCATCATGGGAAGACTCTAAGTACCATAGAGAAGAGCTCACAGTCATCTTAGTAAGTTCATCATGAGAAAGCATCAAGTATCAAGAAAAGAGATCACAAACGCCATTATGGTGGCAAGCATGAGAAAGTTTCTAAGTACCTAGCAGAAGAGCTTCTAGTCATCTTAGAAACCCATCATGTGCAGCCATCACGTATCAAGAGGAATAATCTTCAAGGCAGTTCATCAAGGGATCATCAGAAGAGGTTGAGTAACTGAATAAGCTGAGCATCATGCAATACTCAACTGCATTTCAAGGATGATCACGCCAAGCTGCTAAGTACAGAAGATGTTCAGAGCATGAAGACATCTTAGCAGCTCAGCACCAACTCCAACAAACAAACAACTCAACAACAAGGAGCCAGGGCCTGAGGGGTCCTTGTCCGGAGGGACTAAATGAAGTTCCAAGCCTGCTAGGCTTGAAGAGTTCCTAGGGAACTAGAGAAATTCCAAGGCTGCTGGCCTTGAAGAGTTCTTAGTGAACTGAAGTCCCAAGGCTGCTGGCCTTGAAGGAATCGTAGTGATTCAGGGTGCTGCCCTTACTTAGTGGAAATCCTGCTAGTTGAAAGTAGAAGAGTGGATTAGGAGCTTGAGTCTCTGAACCACTTAAAACCCCTTGTGTCTTTTACTTTATGTCATTTACATTATGTACATTAACTGCTATAACTGCTATGTATGTTTTAACTTCTTACCATTGAACTAACTCTACGAACAATGTATGTATGATTATGAATATATCAATGAAGGGGATCTTTTACTTATTCCGTTGTGCTTGAAAAGATTCTTATGTTTGTTATATGCTAAATTATTAGCAATACAAAATAAACTAGAAAAGTATTTGAAATTAAAAAGGATCTATTCAACCCTCTTTCTAGATCTATTGTGCCTTTTGAGAACTAACAATTGGTATCAGAGCAGGTTCTTGTGCTATATTCAAAAGCTAATCGCTTTGAGTCTGATCCTAGGCACAAACATTGTTCTAAACTTAGTTTAGTACTAAGTAACTTGTTATATGCAGATGAGCTCACACGTTGGAAATATTATGTATAGGTTAAATGTGTATATACACCTGAAGCTGCTCAGATTGGTCCACATTCTTGATTGTCATATCAACAAGACCAATCCTTGCTCATAGTAAATCTTGTAGTCTGACGAATAGGCTAGAAAGCTCAAGAGACATTCACAGAAAAGAGTCAAACATCCACCAGCCTGAAAAGATGAAAAGGCCATACATGCAAAGAAATGCTTATCCAGAGAAGAAAAAAGAACTTCTCAAACTTGTATGCAGCAACCGGTAATTTGGATGTAAACTTTGTAAACTGAAGGATGTCAAAGAATTAAAAATGCTGAGATTCTCTTGGCTTACATCTTCATGACCGCGACTGATTAATTGATGGTCAACTGGAGCAACCAAATGTCAGGAGCAAATGAGAAACTATGCACATCAATGCCTAACCTCAGTATATCTAAGTTAAATGACTGTCAAGGAACTGACAATAAAAAGGTACGGTTCCTCACTAATGTAAAAACGTACATCATGTTGCACCTCCTTATGAACTATAATAGTATTCCTTCAAGGAGTCATAATCTACCTAAAAAGGTGGAGAGAGAAAGTACACTAAGTTGGAAGCTCAAATGCCTACAAACTTTCTCTCCATCCAAGTTTTAGGTTGAAGATGACATCTTGAAAGAAATCTGAAATAGGTCATAAACATATCAAAGGTTAAATCAATTTTTATGTGGAGTAATCTTTGCTGATGGGTTAGTATGTATGTACAAACCTATGTTCTAAGTGTTTGATAACCCACAGAGTATGATCAGTTCTACAAGTGTATTTTGGTGATTTGTAGAAACTGATCACCTCCATGAATCAACAAGATACACATAAATCGTAGAGTTGATTCTCACTCTGTGAACACTCAAACATTGTGAACATAACCCAGCAAATGATGAAACCATCAAAGAGAAAGTGTGTGTAATTAAAATGACAAATCTTACACACACTGTAAGACCCCAACTTTTTATAAATGAAATTGAATTTCCTCTGTTTATTATTTTGAAATAGTAAGGGTTGATTTGATTATAGTGGTTAGTTATGGGTAAAATGCGCAAATATTTTAAATAAGCAAGTGGTTATAAAATATTCATTGTTGTCGGGAAATATTCATTTGGTCGTGGAATATTCTTCCTGTCGGGGAATATTCGTATGACGGTGCAACCTTTTGTGGGCTCCATAACGGAAAGCGATTGGATGAAGAAAATGACAAGTATGAGTTTTTATAAATAACGGCGTAGTTGTTACCGTTAACACTGTTGGAATAACTAGTGGTTCAAACACAGTAATACACGTTGTTGCACAGTAGCACACGGTATTGCACCAATTATTGATTCTTACGTTAGAATGCAGTACTCAATAATTGTTACAGTAATTACTGTTCAATATTTTATTTTATCAATTCAATAATTGCTATATTGATATTTTACATTATTGTTGTTTCAATAATTGTCACTACATAATATTTTCCATTATCAAATCAATAATACATATTATTTTAATAATATTACTAGATAACATTATTGGCAATGTCGAGAAAGTTCTGTCTAAGGAGAGGTTTGGTCACTTAATTGCGCGCCAGTAAGGAGAAATCTTTATTGAAAAGCCCCCTCTTTCTTGGGAACGACATGGTTGTCATTATTGTGATTCTGTAATATTATTTATGAATAATTAATTATTGATTTATATGATAAGGAAAATACTCATTTTATGTGGATATAGATGGAGAAAATTTTTAAAGTGACAATTGTTGAAAATTGATATTTTATCTTTTCTGATAAAATAATTCATTTAAATATATTATTATTTTATAATAATATAATAATGGTGATATTTTTACAATGAATGTGAGATATATGAGTAAATGAGGAGGAGGAGTATTTTTGTTGCAATAAATACTAAAAACATGTTAAACATGTTGGTGGACCCAATTTTTGACTGAAATTTGATTATAGCTTGTAAAATCATCCGTATGTGGATTTCGGTCAATTTCTGTTTGGAATTTGGAAAAACTTAAACTTACAAAGTTGTAGAGAATTGAATTTCCTATGGAAGGACATAAGATTCGAATTTTTCTGATAAAAGGGCTATTTATCATGAATTATTGAAGTTCCGGAATAATTGATTTTTGAAGTTTTAATTATTTTTTTTAATAAAAACGTTTTTAGCAATTGAGTGGGCCCCACAGGTGTTGTAAACATGTTGATTTCTGATGTCAAGAGGTGGGCGTGAAAATTTATATAAATATATTAATATTTTATTAAATTTTCTGCTTTGGTGTTCTAAGCATTTTCCTATAAATAGGGTGCTTAGGTTAGAATTGAAAATCACACCAGAATTTGAAGTTTTCTCTCTCTATAATCTCGAGTGTATTTTTGTGAGTATTTTGATACTTTGAGTGTTGCTATACGATGCAAGTTTCTTCTGACGTTATATCAGATATTCAATCAAGTCTTATTCTTTTGAGGTAAGGATGTTATTTTCTTAAGTAAATGATATTATTTCTTCAATATCATTATCTTAGAAAGATTGATATGAATATTATTGTTGAATTTCTACCTTTTTGTGTCGGGGTTACTATTCACGTATACGACACTATTCACGTATATGACACTATTCACGAATACGACACTATTTACCAAAAAATGAAATTTTCTCTTCTTTGTCCCAGATGTATATTTTGTTACTATATTTGATTGTATCCATGTTTTGATCATTATTCTTGAGTTTTACTCCTCTATGGTATATTATGGGGTGTTTTTAAACATAGATAAACCGAAGTACGAATCCCAAATATTTATTCTTTTGTTTCACTGGATTCGTTTTCTTTAAAATATTTTTCATCATCCTCAGTCCTAAATGATGATATTACTGAATATCTTTGGCTGGTAGTGCAAATATGAATGATTTCCTGATGAATATCTTTGGCCTGTAGTGCTAAGATGTACAGGTGTTGAGATGAACATGACCAACAGGTGATACAAATGAATATCTTTGGCCTGTAGTGCAAAGATGAATATTTGATTCAAGATGTATATTGATTGATGTTACAGGGATAAAATATTGATGATGGACTTTTAAATCTTAGAAGAGGGTAGAATTCATTCTCTACTTGACTCTTCCAATGGATTATTGTTTCCGCTGCAGTTGTTGATCTAAAACTTGTTGTCAATTATATTCTATCAGATATTTCCCTGTTGAAGACTAATGATAACTTATTGTATATTATCTTAGTCATAATATTCTTTACTGGGCTAGTTGAGCTCACCCTTTTCCTTTTTGTTCCATTTTTCTTCTCAGGAGGTGAAAATTTTGCAGGAACTAGCCGGGGTATGGAGTGATGATTCTAGAAAGTGGTTTTAGTAGTCCTCACTATTTGTAAAATAGTGTATCAGTAATTGCAATGAGGACTCCTTTTGAGTTTGTATACTGTCTATTAGGCAGTATTTGTATTTAAACTCACAGTTTATGTGTTGTCATATTTTGCACGATAATTATATTAATGAAGTTGTAGTTGTTTCTGTACCATGTATTTGGTGACTCAGAATGGGTGATGTATACCTATTTTGGGGGCGTCACAGTTGGTATCAGAGCTTAGGGATATGGTCTATGGTGGAGATCGGGGAATAGAACTAGGAGGGGAGAGACGAGTAATCCTTCACTAGTGTGTCATACCTATGCTTATTTGTTGGTTGGTCAGAGTATAGGGTTATTATGTTGCATGTCAATTTCTTTAATTAACCCTTGTTTTGTGGTAGTATTTGAGAATGGCAGCTGAAAATGTTAACAATGGAGTGAATGAGACCGTGGAGACACCTCTAATCGCCAACTAGGATAATTTGATGTCAGGCGAAGAAAGAATTAGAGATATCCATGTGGTGAGTGAAGAATTAATAGTTGTACCCGAGATAGTCGCAGAGGTAGCAGCTGAGAGTGAGGAAGAAGTGGAAGAAGAGGAACCTGAGGAGAATTTATTAGAAGAATTTTATGATCGAAATTTAGAATTATAAAATCGTATTCATGAGTTAGAAGAGCAAGCTGAAGAACGGCAGGCGGTCGTGGAGCAAAGAGATGCAACAATTCAAAATTGTGATACCTGATGTGCAATGCTTGAACAGAAGCACTCTTTGGCAGAGTATAAGATATTAGAGCTGGAATCTGAGAATGCTATGATCAAATTTCTGATGAAAGAAGAAGCAACCGAACGAATGAGAATGGAGGATGCATGGGTAAAAGCTGCATGACACGTTGCTATTGTAGAAAAAGACGTCCGATCCAATAAGGCCAAAATAGATGAAATGGATTTCGCTTTTTGGACAATAATTGGGAGAATCCAACATCGAGTTTGGAATTACCTTGTGCAGAGCGGTTAACCCCAATTCAATATGGATCGGAGAGTAATGATTCAAATCATGGATTAGGAATGCGAAGAAGCAATTAAGGGTGGAATATTCCCTATAGCGAAAGTCAATTCTAACGGTAATGATGACACCAAAGGCTATCCCAGATAAGTCAAAATTGGTGGTTCAAGTGAGAGCACTTTTCGTAACTTCCCAAAAAGCGAGGAACCGAACGAAGGTATCACGGGTTAGTTAATTATAAATTCTTGCGAAGTCTATACCTTATTAGATACCGGTTCTACCCATTCATTTATCTCTCCTGCTTGTGCTCAACGTTTAAACTTGACTCCGGAGAAATTAGACTATGACTTATCTATGTAGACTCCGTTAGGAGAAACTTTCATTACATCCACTGTTTATAAATCTTGTTTGATCCAAGTTGGCACCATCACATTACCTGTTGATCTTATCTCTTTAAAGATACTTGCTTTTGATGTGATTTTAGGGATTGATTGGTTAACTACTCATCATGCCAAAATTGATTGCTTTCGTAAGGTTGTTAGTTTTCATATTCCTAAGCAACCTGTTATTCAAATATAGGTTAACAATGAAGGCTTAATGCTTTAGTGCTGAAAAGTAATCAAGTACCTATGAATTAGGGTATAACCTTTTATTTATAGTGATCACACCTCCTTAAACGCTCTGTCCTCGAATGAAAATAAAATTCCTCATTATGGTGGATACCATAATGAGATAGAATTTCTTTAAAGAAAGGAAGTTGAACATTATCTTGACTCTTTTATTAGGAATTGAAAATTAAATACAGTTAGAAATCTTAGATTCCTTAAAGTTTTCCACTACCCAAAATAAATTCCTACATGGGGATAGTTCCTCCACGTGGACTATGGCCTACCAGTCCAATCGGGCCCATTTAATCATGCCCCAACAGGGAGGAAAAGAGGCATAGAAAGTCGTTTGGAGAAGTCGAAGAAAGCGGGTCATCAAGCCCTACTGCAACAAATTCCGATTCTCCTTTGATTGAGAGAATCTGAGACACCTCTCGTGACATCAATCCTCTCTACCAAAACCCTCACAGGATCATCCTCTATTTGGTCAGTAGCTTCCATGCAGACATGGATCGCTAAAAGTAGAAGAAGATGGTACGCCATAGAGAGGAGTTGCACGTCGAGATCTACAAGGAGGGCATCGAGGAGAAGTCCGAGGAGCGGCAACTCAGCGGTTTAAAGAGGATGCACCCCAGCGACCTACTCTTTTTGTGAAACATGTTGGGAGAGTTTTATCCTTAAAAAAATATAGTAGCCAGTAACTTTGGAATACAAGGAGACACCTTTTAAATTAGAGGTGCAATAGATATCTGACAAGTAAACTAATGGATGCAATCTGTATTTTAGTCTATTATCAAATAAGCTATGAGGTTTCCAACTTTGGGTGATCTACAATGAGGGATGTCAATCTTTGAAGTTACTCCTCCTGATTACATCTATTGAACAAGATATACTATTTCCGTCCAAAATTTGAGATACATATCTAATTTTTTTTTGAAGTAGAATTAAAAAAATACGAAAATTCAAAATCAACAAGAAATTGTTCAGTTTTAATACCAAAAGCCATAGCCAATATAGTATTTGTTGTTTTCAATACCTAAACGAAATCATATCAACTTCAATTTAGATTTAGTAAATTGGCCTAAAAAGTAAAAAATGTGTCTAGTTTTGAACATATGAAGACTTGTAAGAAAAGCAATGAAAGTACATGTGTTTCTCCTTTCTCGGCTTCGAAATTGTAGCAATATGCAGTCCTTGCTAAATATGTAGCACTTTATAACCAAAAAGAATTTCAAATCCAATCAAAATATTGTTAGTTGGCACTCACATGCACAAATGTTTACAATGCCCTTTCTCATCCCAAGGAATAATCATGCTACAAAAATGCTACATTGTTCAACTAACAATATGTAAAAGTAATTGGCTTGGATGTAGATTCCAGATTAACTACCTCAGCATCCTAAACAAGTGATACCTAAGCTTGCGATTAGACTATAACACTAAAATGAGCAAACCCAATCCTGAGCATGACACATCAAAATAATTACCAACTTGACTCAGACCATCTTGTCAAGAATTCATTGCATATGGCCAATAACAAGTCCTGCAACAATCTCAGGGGAGAATCTATTGATCATGTCCTTTCTTTCCTGATTTCCCTTAGCCTTTGTTAGGATAGACCTTTCCATATGCTCGTAGAGAGTTGAGCAGAACGTTGAATCTTTAATAGGTGGCAGTTACGTTTTCTCCTAGCACATGAGTGAACATTTCGTACTGCTGTGTTAGGAGAGACTATTTGTTCTCTCTAACTTCTTCAGTTCCTTCGTGCATGATCAGCAGTGCTTCCCAAACTTCCTTAGCTGTTTTGCTGTTTACAACATTTTCAAATAGATCGTCCTCTGAGGATTGGAACATGATGTTCTTAGCCTTCTTATCAAGTTGGACAGCTCTTTTCTCGTTATCTGTCCACTCTTCTTTAACTTTGATCTGTATACAGTTTGGATCGTTAGTGGTTGGTGCAAGCTTGGTTGGAATGTAGGGCCCATTTTGAACGGTCTCAAAAATATCTTCATCTACTGAGTCCATGTACGTTTGCATCTTGACTTTCCAGTTAGCAAATTTATCCTTGTTGCACATTGGTGGCATGCTGCCTCCCCCGGTCCTGGATTTGCTTGGTATGAGTGCCATTGGATCTACTAAAGCTTGTAAACTATAAAATAGAACCTTCTCTGATACCAATTGTTAGTTCCTAGTTGGCACAATAGTTATCTAGAAGGGGGGTTGAATAGATATTTAAAAAATCTTTCCGTTTTAAACTAGTTCTTTGATAATGATTAAAACTTAGTGACATTAATATTTGTTTTAATCTTCTTTACCAAGCAGTGGAGTTATGAGAGTGAGGCAGTTATGGTAGATATAACAGATATGGCAGTTATGGCATGAACGTAAAAGACACAGTCATTTTTAAGTGGTTTAGAGCACTTAAAGCTCCTAGTCCACTCTTCTACTCAACGAGTAGGATATCCACTAAGGATGTCTCATACAACTTCTAAATCACACGTATTCCTTCTGCACCAAAGAGCCTAGGAACTTCTTAGTTCACTCTTGAACTCTTCAAGTCCAGCAGACTTGACTTTCTTATAGTTCACTACGAACTCTTCAAGTCCAGTAGACTTGGTACTCTTCTTCAGTTGGTTGATAATGTTGAGTTGTTGATGGTTGCTACTCAGTTGCTGTGTAAGCACTTGTTCTAAAGAACTAAGTAGCTGAGCAAGCTTTATAATATCTCAGATCGTAGAGTTGAGCTTGAGAGAGATGTTCACGTTGTTTGTTCAATGCTTGCTTGATACTCTCTCATCTGTCTGATCTGCATATATGTGATCTTGAAAACTATTCGTTGGATCCATCCGTCGAGGTATTGAATGCGTCTGAACTTTTTGTACTGTGATAGAGGCATTTTTGCACATCTTCTGAATTCTGCATTCGCCCACTGACACAGCAGACTGCTTTTTCACCTACCACCTGAAAAGGTGTTTTATCCCTCTTACCCATGGTACTATCCTTAGCTTCTTCAATACGCTTCTTTGTTGCATACTAAGGATATTTCATATACTCTGGGACTGATGAGTATTGCAGTGTCTAGAATCCATTCCTCATATGTTGAAATCTACCTTTACACAAATTATGAGGCTCGACGTTTTCTGACATGAGACAGATGACGCTCTACGATTTGGATCGTGGTACTTTACGATTCCGATCGTAGCGTCTTGACTTCTTTGCACTCTACGATGCTATCAGTCGAGAGCACTACGATTTCCCTTAGAACTTTGCACACTACGATCTTCACTTGCTCGTGTTGTTGACTCTACGTTCCCGAGAGCACACTACGATCGTTGACTTATAAACTTCATGTTTCCTTCAGCACACTATGATCATTGAGATGGCTCGGCAAATGTTGGGATCACTTTACGATTTCTAAAGAGTCCCTTCAAGGCAGGCACACACTACGATCTTTGAAGCTCTACGTTTCTGCCTTAACTTCTGCAATGTTGATCAGATGATACACTACGATTTCTTTGAAGCCTATCTATTACATCTCAAGATCAACCTAACAGCTTTGATCTTTCTATCTATACATTCCATTACAGAATGATACACGTTTAGAGCTTAGATCAACCTAACAACTTTGATCTATCACGAAGTCCTTGTACATATATTATTTGGAAGGACTTTACAATTAATCATGAGCATATACATTAAAACATCAAATCATAATATGCATTCTCCCAACAATCTCCCCCTATTTGATGTTGACATAACCAAGGAGATTTGTTGTCATGATTATTAGTGTCTAGATGCATTTGCAGGAAATTTAAACACGACTTAGTATCTCAGTGAGTAGCTGAAATTTCTAGAGAATAAGTATGAATTTATTGATGATCAAGAGATATTACCATTTAGCATTACATCAATCAGAAATTTCAACTTATCTCTATTTCTTTGACCTTTTTCGTGGAGGTGGGTTGGCATACTCCTCAGCCCTTCTTTTTCTGCAAGCTTCCTCGTTTCTGGCTAACTCTTCCAGCTCGCTTGGACTTAGTCTTGGATTTTCCTCATGCCTGTACATGAATGCAGGATCTCCAGTTGGCATTCTTATGCGTATAGTAGATACATCTTGTGAGCTGGGAGTTAACTCCTGACGGCTTAAAGGTATAGCTGTTAAAATTCCCTGCTGATCAGATCGTTGAGTCTGATGGTGGAATTGCCGAGTAGGAGGACTTCGTGATGCTTGAGCTTGATTTTGTCCTCTTCCCTTTTCTTGAGTTCCATGACCTCCTCTGCCTTGTCCTCCCTGAACTCTTTCTCTGCCTCTGCCTTTGCCTTGTCCTCCCTGAACTCCTTTCCCTTTATTCTCTCCCTTTATGTCAGCATCAAGGGTTCGAATATCTACAGACAGTCGATTAACTCCTTGGACAAGCTCGTTCAGTTGGCTTTATGTCTGAGCAATGTCCTCTCGACTTTCCTTGATCTGTTTTTGAGATCTAGCTTCTTTGTTTTGGAGGGAAGTGAGAACAATGTCATTATGTCGTTCCTGATTGACATAGGATTTCTGGAAGTCTTGGACTAAGGCTTTCAAGTTGATTATGTTCTCCAGCATAAGTTTATTTTGAACTTCTTGATTTTTCTGCATTTCAAGAATAACCTCTCGTTGCTTGGCAGCTATCTGGAAATGAATTTCATCTCTATCCTTCATGATCTTAAGAATTTCTTGAATAATTTCCCTCAGCTTCTTTGTTAGCTCAGTATTCATAGTGCCAGAAAAGTTATTTGCTGCCGTGATCATTTGATTCAGTCGGATGTGAATGAGGCCGGAGTGAGATTCCAGGCTTTCTTCTATATCCTTGACCATGTCCTTGGTTGCTTCCTTCAAGTCAACCTTGGTGGGAAGATTTGGGAGAGTATCATTTGACTAAGGATTGTTGATTGGAGGGGTTGTTTGCTGGGATTGATCTTGCAAGTTGTAAAGAGCAAGATCAAGACTAAAGTAGTCATTTAATGAGGAGGATGGTATATCGGATGGAGGGGCTTGGGTTTGGATGTTTGGGACAAGTGTCTCTACGATCTCTATTTGGGACTCTACGATGGGTCTAGAGTCTGGAATCGTAGAGTTGGTAGTTTGTGGGAGCAAAGTAAGGTTGACTTCATTTGGTTCTTCATTCACAGAATTTTGTGATTCTGCAACTGGAAATTGATTGAGTGGGTGAAGAATCACTTCCAACCATCGAGGAAATTCATAGAATTGACTGAATGAAGATGCTGACAAGTGATTAACTTTGAAGAGATCAAGGATAATCAGTACCTCTAGTTTATCCTTGGATGAAGAATGGTCGATGTAGCGCTTCTTGGCAAAGTCGACTTTCCTCGAATCCATGAGCCGAATCGAGATGGTCGGATACTCTTTGAAGCTCCAGAACATGTGATCCCATGAGTTCAGGATTTGAGCTTGATGGTATGCCATCATGGATAGGTAAGAAAATATTTGATTGTACATATAGCTTCTATATCCATCTTTACCTATACCAGTGATTTTGAGCTCATCATCATCATCATCTTGTTCTTCTTCTTTGTTCTCTTCTGAGGATTCCATTATCTCAATGGTCTCTGAATGGTCTTGCACTGGTTCATCTTTATTTTGTCCAGGGACCTCTTCTTCTGCCATGTGGATATCATGAGGCTCCCCCTCAGCATGATTATCTTCTTGAGAGTTCGAAACTCCCCTCACCGAACATCTTCTTGAGCTCAGACATCTCCCCCCTCAAATTTGGTGTATTCTCTATCATGAGAATTTCGTGGATCTCCCCTCACCGGAGCAATCGTCCTCTTGATTTGCTCGACACATTTCTTCTTTTGCATCCACACTCTTTTCGCTTCCTTTTTTCAAAGACCTTTTCATTTTCAAGAATGTACTTCTTGACCAGCTTTCTTCTTGATTTTTTTGGGTTTAGCCACAACTTCAGGACTCTCTTGAATCTCAGCTTTGTCCTGTTCAATAGCCACTATACTTAAGACATCTCCTTCCTTGCCTGCCATACTTGGTCTGGCCTCTGTGAATAGTAGAGACTCTACGATAGAAGAGATTGATGGCCTTTTGGACTTATGGCCAGCTTTGTTCTTCTTTAGGATCTGTGATATGGTGGCTTGATCCTCATCGCCTTCATCTTCTCATTGCTTTGCTTCCTTCTTAGCATTCCTCGTAGTCTCTATATCGAGGACTCTATAGAATATCACCAGTAGATCCTTGAGGCTCTTCTATCCGCTCTAGCCCTTAGCTTCCTCTTACCCTTGCTTTTTCGGTAAGGACAGAGGGTTCTCCTTGTTGGCTTCTCTTCTTCTTCTTCAAATTTCCCCGACAACAACATATTTCCCCCGGAAAGCTCAAGTCCTTCAGTTCCCAGCTCTTCCAATCGGACTCACCATCATTCGTACATACTCGTGAGGGTTTCTCTTCCGCTTTTCAAACAACTGCTTTGGGTCATTCTTCGATTTGGGTTTATGGCTTCTCCCTCTTCATCCCCAATTTTGTTACCCAAAGGCAGATTGCGTAATGATACTTAAGAAACGCCCATATAGCATCTTCTGAGGGATTTTTGATTTCTTCGAGTTGACAATCAACTTGTCGATCCACTCGAGCAATACAGCTCCATAGTTGAGTTGTATACCATAAAACATGGCCGTTATAAGCTTAAGTTGAGCTTCATTCACCGAGTCATGACCGAGCTCTTCTGACAATGATGCATTTCCCAATAATGTCACCAAAAATTCGTACCTCTGTGGGAACTCCTTCTTTTTGAACCCTTTCACAGAGGGGTTTTTCTTGTGATGCATTTTTCTTAGTCCCTCTTGGAAGTTTATGCTGTCTAAGAATGGGTGCCCTTCATTCTTGAAACCTAGGGCCAGATTGAAGTCTTCTGCATTTAGTTTAATTTCTACTTTCCTTACTCTTGTAGTGATGGTGTCGTTTTCAAACACACCATTTTTGTAGAACTCTTTCACTGGCTTAGGATAGATAAGGGTATCTGTGCTCAGAGCCTCCTCGAGACCCGCCTTCTTCAGCAGCGCTAGGGTCTTGTGAAATTTTGGTGGAGCTATTTTGAACTCATCAAAACAGAGTCTGTAGCCGGATACCACATTTGAAGCAGCCATTGATTCTGTAGTTGGAAGTGAGATACGTCTGAGCTTTCTGTTGAATTATGGCTTTTGTTTTGAGAGAGAGAAAGTGAGAGAGAGATAATCTTTTGGACTTCAGATTTCAAAATTGTGATTTCAACTTGTACTTGTAACTTCCCTCTCTTCTTTTTCGCTTAGTGGGACAGGTGTCGATTTTTGCTTGGCTTTTCGATTTTGACTGTGCAGGAATGTACTGATTTGCCCTTGGCTTCTTCAGAGCTGAGGTGAGGAAGACTACGATCGTTGAGGTAGTCTTATGTTCGTTGAGTCTATCCTAAGATCGTCAAGTCTGTCCTGCGATCGTCGAGTCTGTCCAGCATTCGTTGAGTCTGTCCTACGATCGTCGAGTCTGATCAATCATTTGTTGAGTCTTTCCTACGATCGTCCAGTCTGATCAATCATTCGTTGAGCCTGTCCTACGATCGTCGAGTCTGATCGGATCCTTGTGATGAGTTTTTGAATAAGCATTCTTTTAAGGTAACTCAGGAAGGGCCAACCTCTTGGAGAGATTCAAGGGTTAGGTTTGTTCCTGAGGCACCTCTTAGAGAGATTACTTTGTTATGAAGCTTGTCATCACATGATACATTTTTGCTTTGTGGATGGGGCTTGTGTCATCGTTGAGTCTGCACTATGATAGTTAAGTCTTTGCTACGATCGTTGAGGTAGTTTTCTTTTTTAATTTCACGATCGTGAGCTTTCCTTAATCATGTCTACGATTTTGAGTTCAACCTTTTCAGATCTCGCTATGGTTAGCACAATCTAGAGCATATATTTCATGGTTGTAGATTTAGCATTCCTAGCTCACTTATTAACTTATTAAATCTGGATTCATCTAGTGGTTTTGTAAAAACATCAGCAAGTTCATTTTCAGTAGGGATATATTGTAAAGATATAGTTCCATTTTGCACATGATCCCTAATAAAGTGATACCTTATTTCTATATGCTTAGTCCTAGAATGCATGATGATTATGAGTTATTGCTATGGCACTTGTGTTATCACAAAGGTATGGGAATAGATTTGAAATCGAACCCATAGTCACTAGTGATTTCTCATCCATAGATCTCGAAAGCACACAAAGAATGCCAAAGAAAGAATATATTCAAATTTTCCGCAGTTGAAGTAGACACTGAGTTTTGCTTTTTGCTAAACCAGGACACAAGTCTATTTCCTAGCAATTGACAGGTGCCACTGGTACTTTTTCTATCGATTTTGCATCCTGCAAAATCAGCATCTGTGAATCCTGTTAGTTCAAATGAGGATTCCTTGGGGTACCAAAGCCCCAAGTAAGGTGTACCATTGAGATACCTGAAGATCCTCTTTATAGCAGACAAATGTGACTCTTTAGGGTTAGCCTGAAATCTAGCACATATGCATGTTACAAACATTATGTCTGGTCTACTGGCAGTTAGGTATAAAAGAGAGCCTATCATACCTCTATATTGAGTGATATCAATACTTTTACCTTTCTCATCCTTGTCAAGATTGGTTACAGGCGCAATTGGTGTTTTTATGGGAGAGGCTGATTCCATGCCATACTTCTTCAGTAAGTCTTTGATGTATTTGGCTTGGTTTATGAAAATTCCTTCTTCAGTCTGCTTTACTTGCAGTCCAAGGAAGAAGTTCAGCTCACCCATCATGCTCATTTCAAACTTGATTTGAATTAGCTTAGAGAATCTCTTGCATAACTTTTCGTCAGTAGAACCAAAGATAATGTCATCAACATAGATTTGAACTAGTAAGACTTTGTCTTTATGCTTTCTAAGAAATAGTGTGGTGTCTACTCTACCTCTAGTGAACCCATTTTTGATTAAGAAGTTAGTCAGTGTTTCATACTATGCTCTAGGTGCTTGTTTAAGACCATATAAAGCTTTATCTAATCTATAGACATAATTGGAAAGTGATGGATTGATGAAACCTGGAGGTTGTTCTACATAGACTTCTTCTTGGAGTTCTCCATTTAGAAATGCACTATTGACATCCATCTGAAAGACTTTGAACTTCATGTGGGCAACAAAGGCAAGAAAGATTCTGATGGCTTCTAGTCTGGCAACAGGTGCAAATGTCTCATCGTAGTCGATACCTTCTTCTTGAGAATAGCCTTTTTCCACTAATCTTTCCTTGTTTCTGGTTATGACCCCATCTTCATCCATTTTATTTCTGAAGACCCACTTAGTTCCTATCACAGATGACGACTCTTTGGTCTTGGTACCAATCTCCATACTTTACTTCGCTCAAATTGGTTGAGTTCTTCCCGCATTGCTTCTATCCAAATTGAGTCTTCCATAGCATCCTCTATCTTCTTTGGCTCTATTTGTGATGTGAAGCTTAGATAAAAGCATTCATTCCGAGTAGTAGCCTCTTTTTTGACTTTCGCACTCGGATCTCCAATGATTAGATCCCGAGTGTGATCTCTTGCCCATCTCATACATACTGGGTTGGGACATCCGTCCCCGATGCCTTCTTGCCTTAAATCTTCAAGGTCTATCTCTTCTTCTTGGAGTGGAGGCTCATTTTCTTGCATGGACCTCTCTACGATCACATTTTCATGCTCTCTCACGATTTCACTATCCGCACTACGATCGTAGTGTTGAGCTCGACGACTTCATTCAGTAGTGTCCGCACTATCGATCGTAGTGTCTTGAGGCACTTATTTTGTCTAAGTCGGGCCATCAAAGATGATGTGTATTGAGACTTCAACATTCAAAGTCTTCTTGTTAAACACCTCGTAAGCCTTCATTGCCTGGGGCATATCCAAGAAAGATCCTTCTTCCCTGACTTGGGCTGGAATTTTGTCGACATCGCTTTCCATTGTTGAGAATATAGCATGCACAACCAAAGACACGGAAGTAGCGACACTTGCTTCCTTCCTTTCCACACAGTTCAGTAGGGCGCATCTTCTTAATCGTAGAGTGAATTAATGATCTGCTCGCGTGTAGCATGCAAAGGTTGATAGCTTTTCGCCCAAAGTATTCAGCAGTGTGAGTCGCTGCTAGTAGAGTCCTTCCAGCCTCTATCAGAGTTCTGTTCTTTCTTTCAGCAACTCCATTTTGTTGAGGAGTTCGTGGAGCTGAGAAGTTGTGACTGATGCCATTGTCTGAGCAGAACTTGTCTATTTCTGAGAAATCAAATTCTCTTCCATGATCACTCCTTATGGCCTTGATTTTCTCTCCTTTCTCGTTCATTACCACCGAACAACATCTTGATTAATTCGAGAGCTTGTTTCATCCTTTGAGGTTAGGAAGAATACCCATGTGAATCTGGTGTAGTCGTCGACTATGACTAGAGAGTATCTTTTTCCTCCAAGACTAGTTGTTGGGATTGGCCCAAAAGATCCATGTGGAGTAACTGCAGGGGCTTGTCAATAGAGTGAGCTTTTGAATGAGCTTCGGTTTGCTTTCCAAGTCGATGTGCATTGCATGGCCTTTCCTTCACGAAGTTGAACTTGGGTAGGCCAACTACTAGGTCTTTTGATGCCGCTTTGGACATGCTTTTTGAAGTTTAAGTGAGACAACCGCTCATGCCATAGCCACTTTCATTTCTTTCTTCAGATGCTTTTGCCGTAAAACATATTGTCTCATCTCGAGCTTAGTTGACCAAGATCCACCGTGTAGACATTTCTTTCTCTTGTCCTGCTAGCTTTTACAACAAATGTCTTCAAATCTCCGACTTGACATTGGTTGTTGAGGAATGTCACTTGATGACCCTTGTCACAGAGTTGGTCGATACTTAGAAGATTGTGTTGAAGACCTTCCACATGGGCTACTTTGCTGAAAGATACTGCACCATTGCCAGAGTGAGAGCCATATCCTCTTGTCTTGCCTTTGAGCCGCTTGTCTCCAAAGATGATAGAGGACCCTCCTTTTCTATGTAATTTGATAGTAGGGCTTTGTTCCTCATCATATGCCTTGAGCATCCACCGCCCCAGATACCATGTTGAGGTCGTGGAGCTCTTTTCCTCGCCAAAACATTTGAACCTTCATTTTGGTACCCATATTTGCATGGGTCCTTCATTATTAGTGCCTTTGGGGACCCAAATTTGTCTAATCTTGGGTCTCACATGCATGGAGTTATAATAACATTTTGTAGCCCTATGACCATATTAATTGCATATGAAACATCTATTATGATGCATGCCTGTGTGTGTATGATGATTCATCTTCCACTTGACTCGTGTGGTTCCTTAGTTAACCTTCTCGTTAAACGATTCTTTCTTTCTTCCACGTGTCCTTAGGTTTCATAAATAGTGATGAGTGTGCCTTACCTCTACTGTACCTTCCCAATTGATTCGTAGAGTTGGTCTTGCTTGACTCTATGATTCTTCGAGGTTGGTGAGTAGAGGTTGAGTTACTCTTCTCCTTTATGAAGCCCAGGCCAGCGTGAGATCCTTTACTTCTCTGAGTATAACTAGAAACAATAGAACAAGGTTGAACTGGCTCTTCCAACAGTGAAGGTTTCACAAAGGCAATGCCTCTACCAAAACTTGAGGCATTACTAGTGCTAGTTTCCATTGTCTTTTCCACACATGACTTTGAGATGGATTCCCCAAAGCCTAAACCTGTTCTGTCGAACGTGCTTCTCTGACTAGAGAGCAGGCAGTCCATGGATGATGAGGATTTGTTCCATGCAGAGATAGTCTTTCTAGATCCTCAATTTTAGAGGTTAACTTAGACTCTCTTTGTGCATTGAGTGTGTTTGTCTATTTTAAAGTTTCATTCTCAGCCTCAAGCTTGGAAAGAAGATTAGTACTTAGAAGGGCTGTTTCAAGCTCTTCTTGAACTTTCTTCTTCTCCTCTTGAAAGAAGTGAATGATCTTTAGACAAGACTCAAACCACTTCATGTATTGATGTAGATCAGCTGGTTATGCCATGCAAAGCAGCTTCTTAAATCACTTATATCTACATCGAGAGTTGAAATCAAATACCTCATCGAGACTTACATCATGTATGTTGAGGTTTTGGTTGTTCTTCAGCATGTTTGGCCATTAGACACACGATTGGCCATTTGTGGTTCTTCTTCATCTCCTGAGTCAAGATTTGAGTCATTATCTCAATCACTCCACGATCCTCCAAATACCAGTGCCTTTGTCTCTTTTCTCGAGGCCTCTTGCTTTTCAGTATTCCTTCTTTGCTTGTGTTTTTTTCTTTAGTTCTTCTTTGATAGGTTTGTTACAGCTGGCAATGAAGTGGCCTTTTTTTGCGCTTGTAGCATAGGTCATTCATTTGATCCTCGACTCACAAATTGCGACCTTCTTCGGCTTCATTCGATTCTTCCTTGTCGCATGAACCTTCTTAGTCTCTTTACCAAAGATAGCAAAGTCTTCATCATCGCCTTCATCATAATCGAGTCAATCTCAAGATGACTTTTGATGCACCTTCATTTGCCTTGAGAGCAACACACTTTGTTTTCCTTCTTCCTTCCGATAGGGTTTCAAAGACGTCAGGTCACCAAACAGATATGTCGAGATCGCCATATAGTTGTTGAACCGTCATCTCGCTGAGATTCTTTTCGACTTCTTATTGCAAAGGGTCTTGGCATCCCATTTGCTTGGTAGGGCTCTCATGAACTTTATGGTCGATCTTTGTTAGATAGACCTTTCCATATTCTCGTAGAGAGTCGAAAGCGTAACGTTGAATCTTCATAGGTGGCGATTACGCTTTTCTCCTCGCATACGAGCTTAACATTTCGTATCGCCTTGTGTTAGGAGAGACTGCTTGTTCTCTCTAACTTCTTCGCCCTTCGTGCATGATCAAGCAGTGCTTCCCAAACTTCCTTAGTTGCTTTGCGGCTTTACAACATTTTCAAACAGATCGTCCTCTAAGGATTGGAACAGATGTTCTTAGCCTTTTCTTATCAAGTTGACAACTCTCTTCTCGTTGTCTCATCCACTCTTCTTTAACTTTGATTCAGAGTACTGCTTTGATCGTCAAATGGTGGTTGGTGCAAGCTTGGTTGGAATGTAGGGCCCATTTTGAATGGTCTCAAATAGATCTTCATCTATCGAGTCCATGTACGCTTTCATCCCGACTTTCCAGCTTAGCAAATTTATCCTTGTTGCACATCGGTGGCATCGCTTGCCTCCCCCATCCCGGATTCACTTGGTACGAAAAGTGCCATTGATCTACTAAAGCTTGTAAGCTATAAAATAGAACCCCGCTCTCGATACCAATTGTTAGTTCCTAGTTGGCACAATAGTTATCTAGAAGGGGGTTGAATAGATATTTAAAAATCTTTTTCGCTTTTAAACTAGTTCTTTGATAATGATTAAAACTTAGCGGAATTAATATTTGTTTTAATCTTCTTTACCAAGCAAAGGAGTTATGTTATGAGAGTGAGGCGCTTATGGCAGATATAATGATATGGCGCTTATGGCATGAACGTAAAAGACACAAATCATTTTAAGTGGTTCAGAGCACTTAAAGCTCCTAGTCCACTCTTCTACTCAACGAGTAGATATCCACTAAGGATATCTCATATAAACTTCCGAATCACACGTATTCCTTCTAGACCAGCGAGCCTAGAACTTCTTAGTTCACTCTTGAACTCTTCAAGTCCAAAGCAGACTTGACTTTCTTATAGTTCACTACTTAACTCTTCAAGTCCAAAGAGACTTGGTACTCTTCTTCACTTGGTTGATAATGTTGAGTTCTTGATGGTTGCTACTCAAATGTCTTGTAGAAGCACTTGTTCTAAAGAACCGAGTAATGAGCAAGCTTTGCAATATCTCGCATCGTAGAGTTGAGCTTGAGAGAGATGTTCACGTTGTTTGTTCAATGCTTGCTTGATTCTCTCATCCGTCTGATCGCATATACGTGATCTTGAAAACTATCCGCTGGATCCATCCATTGAGGTATTGAATGCGTCTCGAACTTTCTATCTTTGTGATAGAGACATTTCGCACATCTTCCGAATTCTCGCATTCGCCCACCGACACCGCAGATCATCGCTTTCTCACCTACCACCGAAAAGGTGTTTTGTCCTCTTACCCATGGTACTATCCTTAGCTTCTTCAATACGCTTCTTTGTTGCATACTAAGGATATTTCATATACTCTGGGACTGATGAGTACTGCAGCATCTAGAATCCATTCCTCATATGTTGAAATCTACCTTTACACAAATAATGAGGCTCGACGTTTTCTGACATAAGACAGATGATGCTCTACGATTTTGATCGTGGTACTCTACGATTCTGTTCGTAGCATCTTGACTTCTTTGCACTCTACGATGCTATCAGTCGAGAGCACTACGATTTCCCTTAGAACTTTTCACACTACGATCTTCACTTGCTCGTGTTGTTGACTCTCCGTTCCCGAGAGCACACTACGATCATTGACTTGTAAACTTCATGTTTCCTTCAGCACACTACGATCGTTGAGATGGCTCGGCAAACATTGGGACCACTTTACAATTTCCGAAGAGTCCCTTCAAGGAAGGCACACACTACGATCTTCGCTTCCACGTTTCGCCTTGACTTCGCAATGTTGATCGATGATACACTACGATTTCTTCTTCAAGCCTATCTATTACATCTCAAGATCAACCTAATAAATTTTGATCTTTCTATCTATACATTCCATTACGTAATGATACACGCTTAGAGCTTAGATCAACCTAACAACTTTGATCTATCACTAAGTCCTTGTACATATATTACTTGGAAGGACTTTACAATTAATCATGAGCATATACATTAAAACATCAAATCATAGTATGAATTCTCCCAAGACGTGGAATTTGACATTGGGGATCATGTATTGTTACGTATTGCTCCATGGAAGGGAGTTACAAGATTCGGAAGAGAGGAAAGCTCAATCCATGATTTATTGGTCCATTTCAGATTCTTGACCGAGTAGGAAATGTGGCCTATAGACTCGCGTTACCTCCAAGCATGTCTCGTGTTCATAACGTTTTTCACATATCTGTGCTTCGTAAATATGTGAAGGACCCGAACCACATTATTGAGTTAGAACCAGACGAGATAGCCAAAGATTTAACGTACGAGAAGGTACATATTAAGATCTTGGATATGAAAGAGCATGTCCTACGCACCAAGGTTATACCATAAGTTAAGGTTTTGTGGAGGAACCATGCTATTGAAGAAATAACCTAGGAGTTGGAATCAAAAATGAAAAAGAGGTATCCTCACCTTTACAAAACACCAGGTACGTACATCAATTTCGAGGACGAAATTTTGTAAGAAGGGAAGGTTGTAAGACCCCAACTTTTTATAAATAAAATTGAATTTCCTCTGTTTATTATTTTGAAATAGTAAGGGTTGATTTGATTAATGTGGTTAGTTATGGGTAAAATGCGCAAATATTTTAAATAAGCAAGTAGTTATAAAATATTCATTGTTGTCGGGGAATATTCTTCCTGTCATGGAATATTCGTACGATGGCGCAGACTTTTGTGGGCCCCATAACGGAAAGCGATTGGATGAAGAAAACGACAAGTATGAGTTTTTATAAATAATAGTGTAGTTGTTACCGTTAACACTGTTGGAATACCCGGTGGTTAAAACACAAAGAATATCTGGCGTTGTTGCAAGAGTACACTGCGGTATTGCAGTTAATTATTGATTCATACGTAAGAAGGCACTACTCAATAATTGTTACAGTAATTACTGTTTAATATTTTATTTTATCGATTCAATAATTGTTATATTGATATTTTATATTATTGTAGTTTCAATAATTGTCATTACACAGTATTTCCCATTATCAGATCAATAATACATATTATTTTAATAATATTACTAGATAACATTATTGGCAATGTCTAGAAATTTCTATCTAAGGAGATGTTTGGTCACCTAATAGCGCGCCAGTAAGGAGAAATCCTTATTGAAAAGCCCCCTCTTTCTTGAGAACGCCCTGGTTGTCATTATTGTGATTCTGTTATATTATTTGTGAATAATTAATTATTGATTTATATGATAAGGAAAATACTCATTTTATGTGGATTAGATGGAGAATATTTTTAAAGTGACAATTGTTGAAAATTGATATTTTATCTTTTCTGATAAAATAATTCATTTAAATATATTATTATATTATAATAATATAATAATGGTGATATTTTTACAATGAATGTGGGATATATGAGTAAATGAGGAGGAGTATTTTTGTTGCAATAAATACTAAAAACATGTTAAACATGTTGGTGGACCTAATTTTTGACTGAAATTTGATTATAGCTTGTAAAATCGTCCGTATTTGGATTTCGGTCAATTTCTATTTGGAATTTGGAAAAACTTAAACTTACAAAGTTGTAGAGAAATGAATTTCCTATGGAAGAACATAAGATTCGAATTTTTCTGATAAAAGAGCTATTTATTATGAATTATTGAAGTTCCGGAACAATTGATTTTTGAAGTTTTAATTATTTTTTTAATAAAAATGTTTTTTGCAATTGAGTGGGCCCCACTGATGTTGTAAACATGTTGATTTCAGATGTCAAGAGGTTGGCGTGAAAATTTATATAAATATATAAATATTTTATTAAATTTTCTGCTTTGGTGTTCTAAGCACTTTCCTATAAATAGGGTGCTTATGTTAGAATTGAAAATCACACCAGAATCTGAAGTTTTCTCTCTCTATAATCTCGAGCGTATTTTTGTGAGTATTTTGATACTTTGAGTGTTGCTATACGGTGCAAGTTTTTTTTAGCGTTATATTCGATATTCAGTCAGAAGTACTATTCTTTTGAGGTAAGGGATGTTATTTTCTTCGTAAATGATATTATTTCTTCAATATCATTATGCCGAAATATTGATATGAATATTATTGTGGAATTTCTATCTTTTTGTGTCGGGGTTACTATTCACGTATACGGCACTATTCATGAATACGACACTATTTATCGAAAAATGAAATTTTTTCTTCTTTGTCCCAGATGTATATTTTGTTACTATATTTGATTGTATCCATGTTTTGATCGTTATTCTTGAGTTTTACTCCACTATAGTATATTATGGGGTGTTTTTGAACATGGATAAACTGAAGTACGAAGCCAAAATATTTGTTCTTTTGTCTCACTGGATTCGTTTTCTTTAAAATATTTTTCATCATCCTCAGTCCTAAATGATGATATTACTGAATATCTTTGGCATGTAGTGCAAAGATGAATGATACAAATGAATATCTTTGGCGTGTAGTGCAAAGATGAATATTTGATTTAAGATGTATATTGATTGATGTTACAGGGATAAAATATTGATGATGGACTTTTAAATCTTAGAAGATGGTAGAATTCATTCTCTACTTGACTCTTCTAATGAATTGTTGTTTCCGCTGCAGTTGTTGATCTAAAACTTGTTGTCTATTATATTCTATCAGATATTTCCCCGTTGAAGACTAATGATAACTTATTATATATTATCTTAGTCATAATATTCTTTACTGGGCTAGTTGAGCTCACCCTTTTCCTTTTTATTCCATTTTTCTTCTCAGGAGGTGAGAATTTAGCATGAACTAGCCGGGGTATGGAGTGATGATTCTAGAAAGTGGTTTTAGCAGTCCTCACTATTTTTGTAAAATAGTGTATCAATAATTGTAATGAGGACTCCTTTTGAGTTTATATACTGTCTATTAGACAGTATTTGTATTTAAACTCACAGTTTATGTGTTGTCGTATTTTGCACGATAATTGTATTAATGAAGTTGTAGTTGTTTCTATACCATGTATTTGGCGACTCAGAATGGGTGATGTATACCTATTTTGGGGGTGTCACACACACTCACCTTCATGCGTCTCAAAATGTATTATCTAAAACTAGTTGCATGCATGAATATGAATGTTGGTGATAAATGTGATGGTTATCCACATACATGAGGAATAGAGGTTTAGAAAAATAACCTAGCAGGACCCATTTAATTGTGGGTACCAAAAATAGAAATGTATTTAACCTTCAGGTACCTGGTCTATCCGGCCACACTAAGGAATGCTGAAGTAGAAGACTCTAGTCAAGAAGACTCAACCAGCAGAAGGCTAAGGACTGTTCAGAAGTATTTCTGATAAAATTTCTATATGTCCAAGCCTGTCCTTGAAGACCCGCTGAGCTAACCAGAATGGAGCTCACATGGCCGCTAATCTGTATATGGAAGCAGGCCATTAAACCAAAGATGAAAAGGGTCTTATGTGCTCAAAAGCAAGCAAAACATGCTATATGAGAAGAATCCTCAAGGAAGCTCATAACAGAGGATCATCGAGCATCAGTCAAGAGGAACTCATCGTGAAAGCCAAACACAGCAAGCACAAGACTGTCAAAGAAGACTGCGTTCGTAGTACTGTCAAATGATCGTAGAGTGATCAGTCCTGAAAATATCCATGCCTACGATATAAGGAGATTTAAGTGATAATGGTGATTGCAGTCAGAAGAAGATATGCAAGGATGCTTTCTAATGAACATAAAGAAAAGGGAATCACATCTATCTGAGAAGACAACATCAACCATGGGGGAGTAGAGATCTGTTAAGAAACATTAGCATTGAGATATACTACGAAGAAATATACCAACTACAGAGTCCCAAAACTTTGTGGCTGATGAACTAAATGAAGATCCATAGTCAGTAGGAACGTCTCAAAATGTACTACTGATAACCTATCAGCCACCCAACCCAACATCGTGGAGTTCCTTCGATCAAACATTCGATCGTAGTGTAAGAGCAGAAGGACACCACGATTACAGCAAATGCAATTGTCTAAAGTTGGTAGAGGACCTCCCCACCAGAAAAGGTCAAATGAGAAATCAGTGCAAATCACTTCTAAAGTATTTCATCTGGAAAGCGCCTCAGGGACAAACCTGACCCTTAGCTCACTCTAAGAGGTTAGCCCTTCCTGAGCTACCTTATCCCAGATGGATTGCTTGATCAAGTTCATCTCAAGGACCAAGACAGTCAATGATCGTAGAGTAGAGTGTGAAGAAAACTCCACGATCGTAGTGCAACCTCAGAGATCGTAGAAGCAGACTCGACGATAGCAGTCCTACCAGAAAATAATCTAGATCATGAGAAGCTCGGAAGGACTGGACAATTGCTCAACTATTCAAATTATGAGGAGATAAGTTTGAATACATCAGTGATCAAGCTATGCTGCATCAAGATGAGGATTAATGTCAAAACCACCCACTGCAACGTCTCTCAAAAGATGATCGTTGAGTCTACAAAGGAAAATATAGAGTCCATAGCTGCCTTATCATGCTACTCTACGAATCAAAATGGTCAACGGTCAATTCACATCATTGACACTATTTGTTTTGAAAAGAGATATTAAGCTGAAGAGTTAATGGGGGAGTTACAGCTCATTACTGGGTATCGTGCAACCAATAGTTGGTTGACACATCACTGTTTATGAAGAGTTAGAAGGAACTGTCATAAAGGAAAATTTAAATTAGTAAACAGTTATCAAAAGTTATCGAACCTCTCTCCCTCCCATTTTTTAAACCCTAGAACCCTCTCAAAAGCTAAAAGAAATTAACCCTCCAAAGGCTTGCCAAAATCTCAATCAGCCATCTCTTATAAACCCCTCTGAATCAAATACCCATATCCCTTTGAACTACTCAAATGGAAGACTGGCGAGTAATCACTGGCATTCAGCTCGGAACCAAGACATTTGAAAAATTCGAAAAGAAGTCTAGAGACATTCTCTTAACTTGTGAAGAAAGCTGGATTCTCAGAATGTCTTGAGGATAGCACTCGAGTATATACAGAACTGATCAAGGAATTCTACTCAAATGCATCCATAAATGCCGGAAACCTTTTAACCAAGGTTAAAGGTCAGTCTCTTAAGCTAAAATCATCTGATATAAATCAATGCTTAGGTATCCCTAACTTAGGACTGAGAAACCTTGATGAGATCAACACTGAGCAAGCAAAGGAGATTATGGGGTACCAAAGAAACCCCGGTCTAAAGGATATAAAGAAAAAGGACTTCCCTGAGGAATTCGAGTTCCTTGCTGAAATAGTGGGAAAATGCATACTATGCAAGGACACTGCACACGACACGGTGCTTGATCAACAGTTAAAGATCATGTCTGTTATAGTTTTGAAGAAACGAATTAACTTTGGAGTTATCCCATTTGATCAAATATCCAAATGGGTAAAAAAGGCTAAATTTAAGAAGTCTACAGAAAAACCACTTACAAAAGTGTTTCATGGAAGACTACCGAGCATTGTGCTGAAGAAGAAATTGGGAAACAAAATCAAGGATGATGAGGGAGAACCTCTGAATGTTCACAAAGTAATGTCTCCACAATTGTTTATGAATTGGAAGAAAAACCCAAAGGAGAACAGAAGGCTGACAACTTGGAGCAGTAACAAGGCCTCTACAAAGAAGAGAAAGGTAATAGTGATGGAAAATTCTGAGTCTGATGACTCTGTACCAGCAGCAACCACACCAGCCAGAAAGAAATCCAGAGGTGTAAAGAAAACCAAGGCCCCACCAAGAAGTCTCTCCACCAAAGACAAGGATGAAGAAGAAAAAAGTCCCCGATCAATTTTGAAACCATTAGCGAAAGAAGCAACAGGTTGCTTCAAGAGCCATTAAGAAAGAGAGCTAAGGTGGAAAACAGGCAAGCCCCAGCTTCCCAAGAAAGTCCATCTAACAAAGTAGAGGACGTAGAGTCAGAAGAAGAGAAGAGAACTAATTGTCTCAACGCTAAGTCCCCTCAGAAAAAATCCAGCAATGAAGGTGAAGCTGGAGTAATGAAAGAAAATGCAGCATCTACTGATAAAGAAGAAAGCACAAGCCTTGTGGCTAACTCTCAGAGCATTCACTCTGATGATGAAGACAAGATACAAGGTGACCCAACTGCATCTCCAAATGCAAATGCTCCAACCAGCCCAGATGATGGGTTAAATGATGCTGATTCCAAAGAAGAAAGAAATGCCCCCAATGTTGCTGAACGACAAAAAAGTCTGTCTGATGATGAAGAAGCTTCGGAGTTTGACGAAGAAGAGGAGTCTGACTCTCCCATAGCTGAACCTCTAAGGAGAAGGAAGAGTTACAGACTACAAGCAAAATTTGCCTTTAAATGGAGAAATAATCACTACAATGCTGTTATTGAATTAAGTGATGATGAGTCTGTATCACATGAAGTTAGTGCTAAAGAAGGAACCAGTGATGAAGAAGATAAATCAGAGGAAGATCTTGCTGAAGAAGTTTCTGGAAATGAAATGCAGTAAGAAGGATTCATTGTTGGAAATGATCAAAATGGTTCAGGCTCCGAAAGAGAAGTAATGGAAAATGATTCCAATTCTGTAAATCAGGAATTAGAGGAACCAAAATTCTATCTTGTCCTCTCTCCAGCAAAAATCACCAGGAGAATAGTGGTAGAAGTCTCGAATGAACCACCAAAAACACCACCAGAAAGATGGGTGAACTATGGAGATGAACATCTCAAGGTGGTAAGGATGACTACATTTGATGTAGTTAAAAACTGGAATAACATGGAGCTAGACTGCACGAACATCCTCTATAATTCTGATGATTTGCTGATGAGATGGTTCTTCCAATGGATGCCATGGCTAAAGGCCCATGCTGAAAGGGATTGAAGTTACTTCAGCTGGTGTTACTCTCATTTTCCAAGCATGGAGCTGGTAGCACAAAACTTTCCAAGGGTGAAGAAGTTTTCCACCAAAATGATCAAAGACCAGCCCCACTTCAAAGTTTATCACCATGCTAGAAATCACTATATTCCCTATGATCGTAGAGTGGACTCTCAAGGAAGAAGGATCGTGACCAAGGAGATGATCGTAGAGTCTGTTCACTCTACTACTGATGGTGTTCAAGTTCAATACCAGAAGCCTCCATCAGCCCAAGCACTGCTATTTGACACTCCCTCATCCTCAAATAGCAATTGGTACTCAACGATTGTTCAGATTCTCAAAGCTTTCGAAAATCTGTCCAAGGATGAAAATCGTAGAGTTCAATCTGATACCTAACCAGAGGTTTCCCAACCAGATGAGCAAATTCCTATGGAGGAGGAACTATTGAAGAATTCTGATGAGCTGATTGAGAAGATATCTCTCATTAATGAAGAGACAAAGATGGTAATAACAACAGCAGGAGATAATTCATTTCAGAATAGACTTCAAGCTACTATGGCTGATGTATCTCTTAAACTCAAAGAGAGAGATAACATCTATCTGAAGGCCATATATGATCAGAAGGCAGAAGCTCTATGAGCTTAGAAGGCCAATGAAGAGCAGATCCAAGTCCTCTCTGACAAGATTAACAACATGAATCAGTCTTTCTCAGTGCAACTTGAGCTAGGACAACAAGACCTCAAGTTTGAAGTTGTTAACTCCTCCTACCTGATGGAGCAGCTTATGTCCAACATGGAGTAGCTCTCCCAAATGATTAATGACAAAAAGGGGGAGAAAAAGAGGCATAGAAAGGGGAAGAATAAGAGGCACTCTGGAAAGAGCAAGGAGAGCAAAAGGAAAGAAAAGAAGAAGACAACACTAGGGGGAACTGAGTCATCATCTAAGGGGGAGACAAAGGATGATGAGCCTAAGCCTGAGGGGGAGCCAAAGCCAGCACAAGAAGAAGAAGAATTGAATAGCTCCACATCCCAGGGGGAGCAGGAGCAAAGGAATCAAACAGATGAATAGCTGATCAACAGATATCCTGGAAACATACATGGAACCAAATGGGTACATCTCTAACTAGCTAGGTATGTTCTGGATCCAGGATGTAAAATGTCAGTGTATTAAATTCCATATTCTTATAAATGACATTCATGATTATCTGTTTTAGAAATACAGCTACTCACTGTATATAAGATTCATTCATAACATGCATATGCACTTATTATTTTTGTCATAATCAAATAGGGGGAGATTGTAAGGAATAAGCAAGTGAATATTATTCCTACTTACATATGATTTGATTATGATATATATGAATGAATATGCAAGTATGCTTGTATTAAGAAAAGCTGTAAAGTCCTTTGATAGATAATAGAAACATGTGTACAAGGACTTAGAATGAATTGATCAAGTATGATAGGTTGATACTACATAAGCAAAACAGCTTTGTAAAGTCCTTAAAAAGAAATGATGTACAAGGACTATAAACATAGAAAGATTAAGCATGTTAGGTTGATCTTATGATGTAATAGATAGACTTGTTTGATCATCGGGCACTGCACTAGAAATCGTAGTCTGCCAGGAGAGTCAAGGAAAACTCGAGAGCTATTAAGGCAGAATCGAAGTCTGCAAGATAGTAGTCTTGGAGTTCGTAGGCTGCCAGGAGAGACGAGGAGGATCTTAGTGTGTCGAGGAGAACTTCTTCAGGGCCGTAGTCTGCTGAGGAAGTTATGTTTAGAATCGTATAGACAGCCTGCCTATGAGCCGACCGAGTATCTGCCGAAGCCAAGTCAAGAATCGTAGACTACACTCAGATTCGTAGAGTCTACTGATCACACCAGAGGCATAGATCGTAGTCGAGCAAGATCAAATAAAGACAACAAGCACAACGACAAAAATCGTAGAGTGTCAAGATCTAATCTCGGAGTCGTAGTGTCTGCACAGCCAAAGCTGAATTGTAGAGTGCAGAACAAAGACCTCAACAGATGTGCTCACAATGCCAAGGAAGAATCATGGAGCAAATACGATTCTCAACAAATGAGCACTCCCAGAATATCCAAAGGAATGAAGCCTCTGGTTCGCACTGCATAGATACATCCCACCTGAAGGAAACCAGAGAGCACTCAACGAATGACATGCAAGCTAACAGAAGCAGCAACCCAATCAGCATCTAGATTGAGTTGTTAAGCCATTCAGGATGAAGTCTTCCACAAGGAGATCAGAAGAAGACTTCAGTAACTGACTAAGGAAAGTCAGTAAGTGCAGTAGTAGTCAAATAGACAGAAGACAACGATCTTGGAAGCAACCAGGATCGTAGTGTTTGCCAAATAAAGAAAGAACTGATGGAGTGCATATAAAGATACTGGACAACTTCTAAAAAACAAGGCTAAAGTGATTAAGCATCGGGTCAGTCCATTGATGATAAGTGAACGGGAGATCACAAGGAGAAAGCGAGCTGAACACACCACAAATCTGAAGTGTGTTGCTATTCAGAAGGGGCCAAAACAAAGAAGTCTAGCCATCAAGATTCGAGAGAGTCGTGAAGGCAAATGTAAGTGTTGAAGCACTGCACAAGAGAAGGAAGA
Source organism: Panax quinquefolius (assembly GCA_020205615.1). Classification (NCBI taxonomy): domain Eukaryota; kingdom Viridiplantae; phylum Streptophyta; class Magnoliopsida; order Apiales; family Araliaceae; genus Panax; species Panax quinquefolius. Next base: position 72,269,753 of record CM035160.1, on the reverse strand, counting down.
GGTGTTCTACATTGAAGATCTAATCAACACTCTTTAAGATCGTAGTGTTGTCTCTACCAGTCAACAAGACACTACGATCAGGTCCATGAAGATATGCATCAGAATCATAGAGTTCGAATAGCTGAAGACCGAAGCATTGGCAACGGTTTAATCTGAAGGGTAATATTCGGACAAGAGCTTATTGAGAGCATCGATGCAAAAAACAACCTCTGATCGAGAAATCAGAAGGAGGAAATAAAGTCTTCGACCTGCCCAAGATATTAAAGTGACATCTCTGACGGGGTAGGTGAAACAAAGAGACCTCGCAATGTCGAAAAAAGTATAACATGTCACATCTGCAGTCTACCTCAGTCAACTCGAGATCTGTGAAGATATTTGAATAGCTTTCAACGGCTACTTTCCAACGGAAGGATTGGGAAGGAGTATAAATCAGCAAGAGCTTCAAAGATCGAGGGTTACTGGAGTTGCCGAGTTTGGAGAGATGGTGGACTGATCTAACCAACGTAAATAGTGAGTGACCAATGAAGGTCTGAAGACTCACTCTACGATCCACCAAGAACACTCAGAGACATACAAAGAAAGAAGTAGAAGTGAGAGTTCTACAACATGAAGAGTGTTCTGAACTACCGAGAGAAAGAAGAGCATCAATGACATCTTGATGTCCATCATGGGAAGACTCTAAGTACCATAGATAAGAGCTCACAGTCATCTTAGCAAGTCCATCACGAGAAAGCATCAAGTATCAATAAAGGAGATCACAAACGCCATCATGGTGGCAAGCATGAGAAAGTTTCTAAGTACCTAGCAGAAGAGCTTACAGTCATCTTAAAAACCCATCATGTGCAGCCATCACGTATCAAGAGGAATGATCTTCAAGGCAGTTCATCAAGGGATCATCAGAAGAGGTTAAGTAACTGAAGAAGTTGAGCATCATGCAATACTCAACTGCACTTCAAGGATGATCACGCCAAGATGCTAAGTAGAGAAGATGTTTAGAGCATGAAGATATCTTAGCAGCTCAGCACCAACTCCAAAAAACAAACAACTCAACAACAAGAAGCTAGGGCCTGAGGGGTCCTTGTCCGGAGGGACTAAATAAAGTTCCAAGCCTGCTGGGCTTGAAGAGTTCCTAGGGAACTAGAGAAGTTCCAAGGCTGCTGGCCTTGAAGAGTTCTTAGTGAACTGAAGTCCCAAGGCTGCTGACCTTGAAGGAATCGTAGTGATTTAGGGTGCTGCCATTCCTTAGTGGAAATCCTGCTAGTTGAAAGTAGAAGAGTGGATTAGGAGCTTGAGTCTCTGAACCACTTAAAACCTCTTGTGTCTTTTACTTTATGTCATTTACATTATGTACATTAACTGCTATAACTGCTATGTATGTTTTAACTGCTTACCATTGAACTAACTCTATGAACAATGTATGTATGATTATGAATATATCAATGAAGGGGATCTTTTACTTATTCCGTTGTGCTTGAAAAGATTCTTATGTTTGTCATATGCTAAATTATTAGTAATACAAAATAAACCAGAAAAGTATTTGAAATTAAAAAAGATCTATTCAACCCCCCTTCTAGATCTATTGTGCCTACTGGGAACTAACATATTTAATTCATGCTATGTGAAACTGGAAGGGTGGTAGAGACTGGAATTGACCAGTAGCTAAACCAATTTGACACTTCCAGGGAGTGACACAACTGCTCCCTTTCTGCAGTACAAACTAGATGCGTAACATTATTGAAATCATATGATGAGAGTAAGTTGAATGGTATGAATTACTAAGTAGCAAAATAGAATCATGTGTGACATTCTAATACAGAAAGAATTAATTAACTGTGCATCTCAGAAATTCGGGAGGAAGTTGAATGTTAGAAAAATAGACATTTAATATTGAATATTGTTATAATATTGAAGTATGTGTACTAATAATATTTATGGAGAATACCAGGTTAACAATATCTAACTATATTATTTTATCTACATTAAATATTATTTTATGTGAACCCAATGTACATGGATTATATGATATGGGTACATATATAATCCCTAACTTTTCATTATGTAGTAACATTAGTACATTAAAATCACATGAGGGAACCAAAGAGGAATTAAACTAACTACATTTGAAACCAAATGCTGACATTTAAGAGGCTTGTCCCAAATTAGTTGGCCCAAACAGTGTTACGTGCATTGTAGAGCCTTGAATAGTGGCTAGCTAGGGGAGGTTATTATGGCTATGGAAATGGCTGAGGAAGAGTGGTTAGCCAACTATTCCTTAACCATTGGTTTCTTCTTCTACCTTATGAATTCTAACCTTTGAGCAAAGCTATTAACCAGACAATCAATCTTCTATAAATAACATTTATCTTCTTCATTTTCTTATTGCTGTGAATTGTTTGAGAAATTTTAAGTTGAGAGTGTGAGTGGTTTGTGGAGTAAGAAGGAATCTGAGAGTTGCAGAGAGTAGTAATTCAACTTCTCGGAAGGTACAATTCTTGTTTTATGCTTTTAATTTCAAATTTGGTAGATTATAGAAATCCTCGTGAAATTTTGTAAGTTTTATTATGAATTGTTATCAAGGTGTTTATGAAATTTATATGCATGGTTGGAACCTCTGAAAACAAGTATGAGCATGCTTTGAATAGAGAAAAGTGAAGTTGGTTTAATCTCTGCCAAGGCGAGGGCTCTTTTTTTTCGTCTGGGGTAGGCGCATATCGAGCTCCTGCGATAGATTCAGAAACTACGCAATTGCTACTGCATCTGTCTTGATTTTTGACTTCTGATGTATTGTGGTAGTTCTAACATGCTAATATGACTTAGACATGTATAAAAATAGACCTGAAATGTGAATGTAAGTCCCTTTGCATATTAGGATTACCTTAACTTTCTTTAGTATGTGTTTTCTAAAGAAGACTTGGAGCTTTAGAAATAAACCTTTATAAAACTAATAATGTCTCAATTCTGATTGTTGTGAGCATGTGTATATGGTTTAGCTATGCATAAAATGCGATTCAACGTGATATGTATGTATTAAGAAATACTTTAGCTTAGGATTAAATGACTTTTAAAAGTAAGTTGGGATGTGTTGTAAACTAATACTATGAGAATGATGTTGTGTACATTCTGAACTTAGAGCATATATGATTTACATTCCCTAAGTGATCACACATAACATATACGTGCGTCCATCTTGGATAGACACAATGAAAATTAGTCAAACATGAATTAAAGATGTTTTAAAGTAATAAATGATGCTAGTTATGCGTATAAGATGAAAACCTTTGTGAGCATGCATACTAACTGATTTCATGACTACCTTATATGTATATATGGTAAACATAGTAGCCCTTCTGATTTTATAACCTCAATTGACCTTAACTCATTATAAATCCTAAACTAGAACCTTAACATACTAAGGTGAACGTAGGATGATTGTAAAAGCATGCATGACCCTTTAACATGTGTTTATACTATGTGTCGTTATCTAGGTATGCATTAGAATAGTACTGATCCAAGAAGTACAAGGCTCAACTCCTGTTCGCGGCGGGGGCACAAGACATTCTTGTCATGATCCTAAGCCTAATCAGTATGCAAATGTGCCCTCCTGCAGTTTGGTCTGATGGTTTGTTTGTAATCTGTAAGCTTCTAACATGTGTGTTATACTATTTTTTGTCATAATACATAATTACCATGATGTTTAAAGAGTTATAATACATAATGACCATGTGCAACAAAGAATCTAAAGATTTCTACAAATTTCATAATACGTTTCTACAAACTAAGTAAGTAATGATTATATAGCTACAAGGTGTGAAAGCATACTAATGTGACATTCCATTTATGTTACTACGATAGGAATAAATGTGTGTCATTAACTTATGTGATCGAAGATGTATAAGATTATTGACTTATAGAGTTGAGTAACTAATAAATGTGTTGTATACATAACTATGTTACAATAGGATTTCAAAGTGTTGATAAACTATATAGTGGTAAACTACGCTTGAGGCAAGTTTCTCTAACTCTACTCGAATTATTATTTTTCAAAGTATGTTAGTGGATAATTATTGTTGATTATTCCACATTCACTAATTATTATTGAATATTTGCATTTATTGCAAGTTCTCTAACTTCATTTAATTTTCATATTAAATGAAAGTTCCCTAAACTCTTTACGCGTTACGTATTGTTTAATTCCGAATTATTGCCATATCAACCATATTTACATCGAGAAAATATTTATTATTATTCGTAAATCGAGTTATATATTGATGTTATTGTGAACATAGAACTTATCGTTCCTAAATGCATTATAAAAGGTGTCTAAGCCATTGGTTCGGCTAGAGTAATATCATGTATTAGAAAGCTATCCAAACCAATTGACTTAGTGCGGACTCTTAAATCTACTGAGATGAACAACCCTCCTTGAAGGGGGAAATTATATAGTTGTCGGGGAACCGACGTGTGCACGTACTAGCATGTATAAATGTTATGCATAACGTAGGTTACTTAGGCTGATCACCTGTTGTACTCATTTTTATTGGATTTTTAGTATAATACTGATAATTCTAGCAGGAGTTCATAGTCCCTAGTGACTACTCAATGTTCATTACTCTTGAACTTAACATGATAACTCTTTGAATCTTGTTGATATCTTTTCGTCCATAGCGACGCTTATTGAGAATTTTTGATAATTCCTGAACTATTATTCATTGTCATACCCTTGAGATTTGAATGTATAATTGTTCATCCTTATTGCTATATTACTTGTTGGGCAAATTTGTTACTTATTCTTTCTTTCCTTAAAACTTTCGGTTAATGCAGAACGTGGTGAACGCTCAGGTAAGGACAAGGGTAAAGTCAAGGCTACATAATAGCTTTGTTCTTTTTCACTAGGAGTTTAATATTATCATGATTGTAATAAGACTTATGTATTATGATGTACTAAGTTATGTTTAAGCTTATTTATTGGAATGTTGTAGTAATGGTTACGAGACATTGGGACAAGAATATTTATGTTATGAAAATGTAAATTATTCTATTTTCTGTTGTGTGAGATTTTGATATATTATTAGAGTTAGTACGCGATGTACCAAATTCGAGATATGAGTGTCTGAATTTGGTGGTGTCACACCTAACGTCACAGGAATGGCGTTGGGGTTCGAAGATGTTGGAGAATCCCTCATTTTTCGAGGCCGAGAACAATTTTGTACGACGGAGCTCCGGGAAGAAAGATTGTTTTGTTTCTGTTGTGGGTTTTTGATGAGTGGGTAATATACCCATGAATTAGATATGATTGAACTTGATATATTGTTGTTCTTAAGTATTTTTAGGACCTTTTTTTTTGTTTTGGATGTATTTTGTGGACAGGAGGGAAAAATAGGCAATTGAGCTTTATTAAGGACATAATAGGCAGTTCTGGCAAAGCAAGGGCAAAAGAGTAATTTCTTGGATAGCTCTCCAGCTCTTGGGCGCTTAACTATGAAGGAATCCCAGCACCGGGGCACTGGGAGGTAGTTTATGTTGCTCGGTTTTTGGTTTAAGGAAAGGAAAAGGCAAGAAAAGAAGAACTAATTTCTATTCAGAAAGGGATTCTAACTGGTGACTGACTTAAAGGAATCAGAAGTTATAAAAGGAAGGAGGATATTCATAACAGATACACATTCTTTGAGACAGAGTTGGAGATTGACTTGGAGTTTTTCAGAAGAGCGCTTAAGGATTGCAATTGGAGATTGAAGACCACCATTGAGTTTTTATTCTTATTCTTTATTTGTAATCTAATTTATATATTTTCTATTGGATTTTTTTTCTAGTATGAAATAATCTTTAATTAAGGCTACAATTGAACCTTTTATGCTTATGAATATGGCAAGATGTCCAAGTGTTGAAGACTTATTTGAATTTGATCCAAAGAATTGTATTATAAGACTTAATTTATTTTGTGATGTTTTTCGCAGACTTATGTAATAATTTAAGGTTAGATTACCTGGGATTGTTTTTAAGATGATGTAACCCTTTAATGGGAAGATTATTAATTAAGTTATTTAAATTATGACTTTATCCTTTGTTATGGATTGTTAGATGTAATGGTTTTGGATAGTGAGCACCAAATCTTATGGGAATAGAGTACCCGGATTTAGAGGTGTCACAGGTTGGTATCAAAGCTTTAGGTTATGAACCTTAGGTGGGGAAACCTTAGGAAGTAACATTTAATGAGACAGAAACATAGTGGTATCCAACTCATATCGAGTTTTAAGGAATGGATTAAGGTATCCATGGAAGCGAAACAATAAAAGACATTATGTGCTATGTGTTAATAACTTATATGCTCGAGAGTATCGAAGAATGTTATATAATAAATAAACTTAAAAGTATTTTGTTGTCAGGATGTCTAGCGTTGGAGGATCCAGTCAAGCTAGGGAGGAGATACCTCAGATACCTAGAGATGAGGAACCCTGAGATGTTCACGTTGTGAGGGAACAGTTGATTCAGGAGGACGAACCTATGTCTGATCCCGAGGAGGATAGTTATGAAGAGATAGAGGAGAATGATGAGGAAGAGGATCCTGTGGAGTTTCCACCAAACTCCATATCCGCTGAGATATATGATGCATTGTATGATCGAAACATAGAATTATAGGATAATATTGAGGAGCTGAAGGAATTGGCTGAGATGCGTCAAGATACTATAGAGTAAAAGGATGCGGATATTCAAGAACTCGACTCACTCCTTGGAAACACAGAGTGGGACCTAGTTCATACAAAAGGTCAGCATAAGGATCTGTTGGCTGTGAACGAGAAGATGAAAACTGATGTGGAGAGGTTAAAAAAAGACTTGAAGGAGGAGTCAGCTAAGCGTGCAAGGGTAGAAGATGCTTGGATGAAGGCGACTCATCGTACAGACAGTGCTGAAGCTAAGGTCCAAATGAAGAAAGATAAGATGAACGAAATGGATCATGCCTTTAATTCTGCGATTGATAGGGCCCAAGATCGAGTCTTTTATTACCCACCTCAATTTGAAGACTCACCAAGGTTCGTGATGGATCATAGGATGACATATCGTATTATAGAGGAAGAGCGTAGAGAAGCCTCTCGACGTCTTAATATGCCCAGATAGAAAGAATAAGAATAATAATGATATGTGGTTAAGTATGTGAATAAATGAACTGTAAATCCCTTATTTTGAGATAAATAAAGGGGTAGTATGAGTATGTAATCCTGAAACTTGTCTAGTTCAGGAAAGTGGATGTTAGTAGCGGTTATGCTATCTATATTATGTTTTAAAAATGTTATGAAGGAATAAAATATCAATGTTTATTTGAAATGTTATGTGTTATAGCTTTAATTTTTGAATGTTGAAGTTAAAATCCAAATACTCAAGAAGTTGAGTAATGAACTAATAAGCGTATATCTTAACAGAAAATGCCTCCTAGAAGAAGACAACCACGTCAATAACCACCTCTAGAGGGGTCTACTAACAATAATAACGAGGCCAACGCTAATCCGGTTCAGCAGTTGGTAACTTTGTTAACGGGAGAACTTACGAATCAACCGCAAGCTCAAGTCACAACCTTCGAGGAATTCAAAGCGGTTGGACCGCCAGAGTTTCAAGGGTCTATGAATCCAGTTGAAGCCCAAACCTGGATCATAGAAATTGAGAAGGTGTTTGATGTTGCTAGTGTTAACGAAGATCAGAAGATTGTGTTCGCAACGTTCATGCTGAAGTCTGAAGCTAGCTACTGGTGGCAGACAAATAAGGTTCGTGGGGGACAAGGAGTAATAGCATAGGATAGATTTAAGGAGACGTTTTTCAAAATGTACTTTCCAACGAGTTCTCAGAATCAGTTGGAGGTGCAATTTTTGGAGCTGAAATAAGGTACCATGATGGTTCCAGAATATGCTGCGAAGTTTAACGAGTTGGCAAGGTTTGCCACTTATCAAGTCAATACCGATGAGCGTAAGGCAAGAAGGTTCAAACAAGGATTGAAGCGCTGGATTTATAGCAAGGTTTCGATGTTTTAGTTAAATATATTTACGGCTGTACTAGAAAAGGCAATTATCGCGTAAGGTGGAAGCGATGCCTTGACCAAGTATAACCAAGAATAGAAGAAGATGAAGAATGAGAATGAAAATAAGGCTGGTGGAAGTAACATTGGAAATAACAATCAGAAGAGGAAGTAGAGCGAGAATTCGACTACGGGAGGACAATAAGGAAGACAACAAAAGAAAAAGTTTAAAACTTGTGCGATGTGCGGGAAGAACCACACTGGGGTGTGTTTGAAGGGAAAGCGGGTGTATTTCAACTGTGATCAGGAGGGACACATTGCACTGAACTATTTTAGCCCAAAGAAAGGAGCATGTTTCACCTACGGTACGAAGGATCACATGACTCACGGTTGCCCTAAAAAGACAGCGGGAAATGCAAGCAGAGGGAAAGGAAACAATGGTAGTGGTACATTGACTATAAATGGTACAGCACAATCAAGCCAACCTACTGCGAAGACTTTCAATATGACTGTGCAAGATGTTGTACAGACTAAGGATGTGGTGTCAAGTATCATTCCGATTAATGGTATTAATGCTTATGTGCTATTTGATTCGGGTGCTACTTGTTCATTTATATCCGATGATTTTGCTCATAACTTAGATTTGCCTCAAGAAGAATTAGAATATCCTTTGAGCATAGAGATTGCGAATAGGGAGGTGATTCCTGTTAGATTTATATATAAGAATTGTAGAGTGGTTATAAAAGGTCATGAGATGATGGTAGATTTGATACCAATTAAACTTGGTGAATTCGATGTTATATTGAGAATGGATTGGTTATTCAATTATGGAGCAGTAATTGATTGCCAAAGGAAATGTGTTAACCTTATAACTCCGTCAAAGGTAGTATTTTATGGCAGCAAGTCGCCTCGACAAGCAAGTTGTCTGACTGTGATGTAAGCCAAGAAGTTGTTAAGACAAAGATGTGTAGGATACTTAGCCTACATAGTCGATACACAGAAGAAGAGTGCGAAGTTAGAAGAGATACCAATAATAAGAGATTTTGCCGACGTATTTCTAGACGATTTGCTGGGTCTTCCGTCGGATCGAGAAATCGAGTTTGTGATTGATTTAGTGCCAGGAACGGCCGCGATATCTAAAGCTCCATACAGAAATGGCCCCAATAGAGATGAAAGAATTGATGGTGCAGTTGCAAGAACTACTCGATAAGAAGTATATCCAACCGAGTGTATCGCCATAGGGAGCACCGATGTTGTTTGTTAAGAAGAATGATAGATCAATGCGGCTCTGCATTGGTTACTGAGAATTAAATAAGGTCACAATTAAAAATAAGTATCCATTACCTAGAATCAATGACATGTTCGATCAATTGAAGGGAGTGAGGTATTTCTCAAAGATAGACTTGAGATGTGGTTATCATCAGTTGAAGGTGAGGTCAAAGGATGTACCGAAAATAGCCGTTCAGAACTCGGTATGGTCATTACGAGTTTTTAGTTATGTCATTTGGTTTAACCAATGCACCTGCGGCATTTATGAATTTAATGAATATGGTGTTTAAACCATTCTTAGACAAATTTATAGCGGTGTTTATTAATGATATATTGGTGTATTCCAAAACTAAGGAGGAACATGTTGAACACTTAAGATTAACGTTGGAGACATTGAGAAAAGAGAAGTTGTACGCTAAATTTTCAAAATGTGAGTTTTGGTTGTAACGTGTACAGTTTCTCGGGCACGTTATTGATAAGGACATAATTTTGGTAGATCCATCAAAAGTGGAAGCTGTAATAAACTGGGATCAGCCGAAGACACCGTCAGAGGTAAGGAGTTTCTTGGGATTGGCAAGATACTACAGGCGTTTTATTCAAGATTTTTCCACAATCGCAACTCCGTTGACGAATTTAACTAGAAAGGCAGTTAAGTTTGTTTGGATGGAGAAGTGTGAGGAAAGTTTTCGAGAATGAAAGAAGAGGTTGAGTTCGGCACGTATGTTGTCATTACTTGATAATACATGGAATTTTGTGGTGTATAGTGTCGCATCGCATAAAGGACTAGGCTGTGTTCTTATGCAAAACGACAAAGTTATTGTGTATGCATCACGTCAATTAAAAGATTACGAGAAAGGGTATCTGACTCATGACTTAGAGTTGGCTGCGGTGGTGTTTGCCCTGAAGATTTGGAGACATTATCTTTATGGAGAGAGGTGTGAGATATATACCGATCATAAAAGTCTGAAATATATCTTTACATAGAAAGAGTTGAATATGAGACAGAAGATGGTTGGAGTTGATTAAAGACTATGACTGCGATATTTTCTATCATCCCGAAAAGGCAAAAGTTGTTGCAGATGCCTTAAGTAGAAAGGGACGTGAGAAAATAATGATGTTGACTGCTCAGGAGAAGTTAGTGTCAGAAATGGCAAAGATAGAGTTGGAAATTAAATATCAGACAGAATTAGACGAAAAATTGTTTCAGACGGGAAACAGTTTAACGTTGGTAGATAAGGTGAAGAATGCACAACTTCAGGATGAGAACTGCGAAGAGATAAGAAGAAAAGTATCTAAAGGTGAGGAAAACAAATTCAAAATCGATTCGGAAGGGTTACGTCGATTCGAAGGGAGAATTTGGGTTCCGCCAGTACCAAAAATTAAAGAGAAAATTCTGAGTGAAGCTCACAACTCAAGATATTCGATTCACCCTGGGAGTACGAAAATGTACCAGGATCTTAGACATCATTTTTGGTTGCCGAATATGAAGAAGGACGTGGCTGAGTGTGTGGCAAAATGCTTAATGTGTCAGAAAGTTAAAGATGAACATCAGGGGCCAATCGATTTATTACAACCGTTGGAGATACCATAATGGAAATGGGAGCATATCACAATTGATTTTGTGGTCGGTCTTCCAACGACTCAACAAGTTTGTGACGCCATTTGGGTGATTGTCGATCGATTGATGAAGTCGACACACTTTTTGCCAATCAAGATTAGATTTAACCTAGATCGGTTGGCAAAACTGTACGTGAAGGAAATTGTTTCAAGACACGGTGTTCCGGTGTCCAATGTATCAGACAGAGATCCACATTTCACATCTAACTTCTGGAAACGATTACAAGAATGCTTGGGAACACAGTTGAGAATGCGCACAACGTACCATCCTCAGACCGACGGACAAAGTGAGAGAACTATCCAGACACTATAGGGTATGCTCAGAGCATTTATTATGGATTTCAAAGGAAATTGGGATGATCATTTACCATTGGTTGAATTTTTCTATAATAATAGTTATCACGCAAGTATTGGCCTGCCGCCTTACGAAGCGTTATACGGTAGGAAATGCAGAACTCCGTTATGCTGGGATGAGGTAGGTGAACGTCATCTATTGGGTCCAGAATTGGTACAACAAACTGTTGAAATCATCAAGGTGATTCGAGCAAGATTGATAGCCGCATAGGACATCAAGAGGAAATATGCCGATCAACACCGACAGAATCGGGAATTCGATGTCGGTAGTTTTTTCTTCTTGAAAGTGTCTCCCTGGAAGAGAAAAATTTGATTTGGCAAAAAGGGGAAATTAAGCCCTAGGTTTATAGGACCTTTTGAAGTGCTTTGACGAGTTGGTGAAGTGGCGTATGAGGTAGCTTTACCTCCAGAATTAGGACACATTCATAACATTTTCCATGTGTCAGTATTAAGTCTATATAAGCCTGATTATAAGCATATTATTGAAAATGAGCCATTACAGTTTGAGAAAGACTTGCCATACAAAGAAGTCCCTGTTCAAATTATCGACAGAAAAGAGCAAGTACTAAGGAATAAAGTGATACTTTCTGTTAAGGTAATCTGGAGGAACCACAATGCTGAAGAAGCTACGTGGGAACTTAAAGATGTTATGATGAGGAATTATCCTCAATTATTTGCTTAATCTTGTATAATGATTCTGGAGACAGAATCATGTTAAGGAGGGAATAATGTGACGAATGAATTTATCGAGTCGTGATTCTGGGGACAGAATCATTTTGAGGGAAGGATGTAACGATTGAGAATTTTGTAATTTATTTTAAATATTTATTGAATGATATAAATATTTTAATTAATTTATTTATGGAGATAAATAAATATTTGATGAATTGTGATGTAATAATTTAGTTGAGTGTGTATGCTAACTAAATTAATGAATGGTAATTTTATTATTTGAGGATTTAATTTAATGAAAATAATTAAATTAAATGGATTGTTTAATATTTAAGAAAATAAGTAAATTAAATAAAGCAATGTTTAATTCTAATTTATTAATTAAATTAGATATATAATTATATATTAATCATAAGTATAATTATAATAAAAATTATAATTATTATAATTATAAGTGTAATCTAATGAAATGGGTTGCATGTGTGACAAATAAGAACTATATAATATAATATTATTAAAATAAATTGGAATGGGGGGATTTGTGTGTAGCCAAACACAGCCTTATGGCTTTTGGCCTAACATAACCGATAGACGTATTATTTTTTTAAACTAATGAACGTGGGGAGTCTTCAGTTTATATATTCGCGTCTTATTTTTTTTCTAAGGCTAGTACTAAGTTGGGTGAGAAGAAGAAACATAGAGAGTTTAGAGAGAGCTTGGTGAGGGAGAAGAAGTTGTGGTCACCATCTTTTGCTAACATATAACTAGGGATTGAAGGTATATTTTACTTCTAGTGTTTATGTTTTAAGTTTCCATGATCATTTTCTGTAATTTGCTAAATCACGTTGGATTGATACATGTATGTATGTTGTTATAATTTGTTAATAATCACGTGCGAGTGCTATTTGATGATCATAGAACGTGAAATTAGCTTTGTAGAAAGAAGTTAGAATATAAGTGTGTGTGTTCATGTAATATTACTTGAGAAAGTACAAAATTTCATATCCAATGTCTGCTATAATCTGTAAATTTATGTTAGATTGTGATAATATGTTAAGAAACGAAAACGACGTAGTTTGAATCATGTCAATTGGTTAAGAAATGAAGTCGTGGTGATCAAATTCGCTAAAAGTGAAAAAAATGAAGAAATTGGGAAAATTGGGGTTTTGATTCTTCAAAATTGAGTATATGTAATGTTTATGTAGTTAGAATGATGAATATAATGCTTAACTACATCATTACAAAGTTTTAGATGTTGAGTTTGGTGAATTTTTGTGGAATTGAGATTTTTGGCCTAGAACAGAGATTGTGTTTGAGTTTTTGCAAAACTGTTTTACGGTCTTGTGTGGCAGGGTATGATACCGCAACTTTGCACGGATACAAAGGGTGTCATGGTACTGCAGCCACGCCAAAGGGTCAAGAAGACCAGTGTTGAGTTATAACAGCATAACTTTGGAAATGCTAACCTAACTTATTTTAATGACCAAAAAACATGTTATAAGACATAACAACATGTTATAATCACAACGTTGAAACTATAAATTATGAACTAATAAGTTGTGAGAGTTTGGAATGTGATGTCATGAGAATTGGAATTTGTTTTGCAATCACCATGTTATGAACTATAATATAATTGAGAGTTTAGTTTTATGGTACGTAAATGATTAGGATAATCAGACCCTATGATAAAATTTATAGACTTGGCTAAAATGAGAAGTAATGAAGTTAGTTTTGATATAACTAATTGATATTGTGATCTTAATGGTATATGTAGGGTAATTGGCGAACGTTTATTATATTTATGTAGCTTACACACGAGGCAAGTTTCTTATCCTAAACTTTTATTGAGCAAGTTCTCTAACTTCATTCTCTTTATAGTAAATGCAAGTTTAATAATTCCAATATTTGTTATTGTCTAGCAAGCTTTCTAGTTCTAAATTATCATTATGCAAATCCTATATTAATGTTGAGCAAGCCTATTGATTCTATCTTATGTATGGTTGAATATGCTCTTGTAACCAAATTCGTTACATCTAGCGAGTTTCACATTCCTATTTCTTGTTATTGCTATACAAAGCATATACTGTTTTAATACATTGATTCAAATGAGATTGTTCTAACTCTTTTGAATATAGTACTTTGCATATATATATATATATATATATATATATATATATATATATATACCATGTCTATTCAAATGAATATTGTCGTCACTCAATCTTTGACTTAAATAATCGTGTTCAATTCTATATTATCATGTTGAACCTTCAAATAGTAAGCGAACTATTATTGATTGAACTAATCTATGATTGAATAGTGTTCTAAAATTCTAGAACCACTGATAAGCTAGTTCCAAACTAAACTTTCTTTAGTGCGGAAGTTCTAAATCCAAACTGAGACGAATAACCCTAATATATGGGATTTTGTACGTGTAACGTTTAAATGTTTGTACATAATACATGGTACAAAGGGCTGGTCCCCCTAAGTATGTTATGTAGGGTTTATATAGTCTAAATTTCTGTTAAGGTTGGGATAGTAATACCTAATCACCGGGGACATAGTTTGTGGTCTTAAGACCCTCAAATATTAATGTTCGAACTTATTTTCTATTTTTGATTCGTAGAACAAGTTCACCATTGTTCCTAATTCGTTGTTCACTCTCATGTTGTTATTATTGTTACTCTTTATATTAGTGAGCAATTGTTTGCTCACTGTTGCAATTAACACTGCGGCTAAAGTTGAGAAAGTCGATGAGCCATCTCCTAGCAAAGGAAATGTCAAGATGTCCAAGTGTTGAAGACTTATTTGAATTTATTCCAAAGAATTATATTATAAGACTTAATTTATTTTGTGATATTTTTCGCAGACTTATTTAATAATTTAAGGTTAGATTACCTGAGATTGTTTTTAAGATGATGTAACCCTTTAATGGGAAGATTATTAATTAAATTATTTAAATTATGTCTTTATCCTTTGTTATGGATAGTTAGATGTAATGGTTTTGGATAGTGAGCACCAAATCTTGTGGGAATGGAGTACCTGGATTTAGGGGTGTCACAGATTATCACGTCTATGAATTGTTGAATCGCACTTTGTGCATATTGCATGTGTTCATCAGGTATGAAAGGCTGATCACCTTTATTACCATTCGATCCAGATATAGTTGTTTATGTTCAATGTTCATTCAGCTATGAAAATTTGTTCATGCTAGTTCACAATTATATTGTAGAATTTTAGCCAGCTTATTGTTCAATTCTTTCCATCATGATATATCCTTAATTTATTGAACTTATACTTGCTGGGCAAACTTGTTGATCACCCTTGCTATATCATGATAAACATTGCAGATTATAATGAATACTTCGGATACAAGGAAAAGTCAAAGACAAGTTCAGCTTGGGATTATATGTGCAGCTAAAGTTGTAACAGTAAAGTATGATAATAACATTGTATGTCAGTTAGGTTATGAATTGTGTAATAAGTGAAGGTTCTCGACCTTGGGGATAGTGTGTAAAGCTTAATGTATAAACAATTTATGTTTATATCTTCCGCAATAGTTATAGAATTAGTATACAAGATCTTCGGTGATTAGGACCCGGATCTGGGGATGTTACAGTTTTATTTGTACCACCATACTTCCCACCAGTCACCACGTAGATGTGACCACAGAGGGAGTGGAGATATTGTACCATCATACTTCCCACCAATCACACGTATATTCTGAAGGGGTAGGCATTTGATCTTGGGTATCTACTAAATCAGTCGATGTTGCGCTTTATGAGAGCGGGTACCTCAGGTGGGATTCCACACGTTGATGTCACCACACGCCTTTGCCATGTGGCAAAGGTAGAGTCGGTTGATGAGACCGTACATCAGCCCATATGTGACATAGATAGCGCCGCCATCCAAAAGTACACAATTTGGGCTGGAGGAAAATCTCATCTGAAGGGTTTAGGTTTCATTCTGCCTGAGGATGAGTCTGACAGTGGTAAAGAAGATGAAGATGAAGAAGATGCCCGGCTGTAGGCCCCCCCCAGTCAGTAGGGTAGCCTCCAGACTACATTTCTAGGCATGATCGTCAGATGAGGCACTTGCAGACCAGAATGGACGCCATGCACATGAACTTTCAGGAATATGTAGATGGTTTGTCAAGGGCATTAATGCAGGCATTTTCTCAACATGGAGTACTTGTGGAGTTTCCCAAATATGATTCAGCTACTCCTTATACACCGCCAGATACACCACCCGAGCAAGATGAGGGTGGCAATGATGATGCCACCTAGGGGAGTTTCATTACCCTTTATCTCCAATGAGGACATTGACATATTTTAAGTTTGGGGGTATTGTGTGACACCCCCAAAATAGGTATACATCACCTATTCTGAGTCGCCAAATACATGGTACAAAATTCAAATACAACTTAATTATACAACTGTCGTGTAAAATACGACAAAACATAAGCTGAGAGTTTTAATATGAATATTATCTTCTAGATAGTATTCAAACTCAAATGGAGTTCTCATTACATTTATTATCACACTATTTCACTGAATAGTGAGGACCACTAATGCAAACATCTGGACCGTCACTCCGTTCCCCGACTAGTCCCAACTATATTCTCATTTCCTGAAGAGAACAATGAAAAGAAAGGGTGAGCTCACTAGCCCAGCAAAAAATATTATGACTAAGATAATGCAGGATAAATTATCGTTAGCCTTCAACAGTGTTAAACAGATAAAATATAATAAACATCAAGTTTAACTGCAGGGGAACAAGCAATCCATTAGAAGAGTCAAGTAGAGCATGATATCTACTATCTTCTATGATTTAAAAAGTTTATCATCAATTTTATCGGTGAGACTCAGCATAATAAATAATCCACATCATTGAATCATCCCTGTACAATGGCCAATGATTTTCATTAGTATCACGACCAGAAATTATCCATGCACTACGGGCCAAGGATATTCGTGTTTTCATCAATGGTCATGATCATGCCAACAACTGTCCATCAATGCACTATGGGCCAATGAGAACTTTTTACCACATCATTTGTAACATTACGGTCATGATTATACCAAAAATCCCTGGTCATAATCATACCAAGTCCATCTATGCACTACGGGCCACAGATGACTTTCATCAAAATATAAGCATGAGGATGATGCCAATGATATAAGAATTCAATTAAAAGAAAGCAAATGATAAATTTTTAAAGATTTATAATTTAATTTATCCGAAATTCAATAATGTCCAAATTGTCAACATGATCTTCGCCAGGGAGTAAAATTCATGAATAATATTGTATCAAAAATGATTATGATTGAAAAGAAATCAATTTTTGTCATAAATAGTACCCCAGGTGAATAATACCCGAGTGAATAGTACCCCGTGAATAGTACTTCGGGAATAGTAACCCCGTAAATAGTACTCCGGCATGAAAAAGTTAAAACTTATCAAGAATGCTCAGAATAATATTTCCATGAAAAGATACTTGATGAAGCGCAAATATCAAGGATATTCAACTAATTTCATGGAGTATAGAAGCCAAAACTTTAACAAATTGAGGGTATAATCAGGATTATGAGACGAAATAATATTACTAACATACTACAGAGTATGGAAGAAAATATTATTCCTTATGAATACTAAAAAAAAATATCCCTTACCTTAAAAAGAAGAGTATTCCAACTGGTATAGTAGAGATATTCTTTTCACCATCACATATCATCTTACATTTTCCTCATTCCCTCACCCACACGACACACACACACACATGTTTATATAAATATATATACATATATATATATATATATATAATACGTATATATATATACACTTTATAACTTCCTACTTATTATTTTGAAAAATGAGTAAGTGGGGGTCCAAATAATACTCCAAAATTTACAACAAATACTTCATAAAAATCTCCTCAATATTTTTAACAACATTTATTCATTATTACTATAACTCGCAATATTAACAACCAGATCGTTCCCAGGAAAAAGGGGACTTTCCGATAAGGATTTCTCCCTATTGACGCGCAATTAGGTGACCAAACCTCTTTCCTCGATAGAACTTTCTAGACATTGTTAATTATGCAGATAATAATACGAATAACTTGTCATCTCAATTATTGATTTAATAATATAAAATATTGATAATAATTGAATCAAATAGCGTGAGATACTATGAAGCAATTACTGTAGCAATAATTGAGTATAACTTAGTGACTTCTCACGTAAGCATCAATAATCAATACCGTGTGCTATTATTCAACCACGCGTATTACTGTATTTTACCACCGGGTATTTCAACAGTTAACGGTAAAACTTTCGCAGTTATTTTAAAAAAATGATATTTTTGTCGTTTTCTTCTTCCAATAATAAATCCGTTGTGGGGTCCACCAATGATTGTGACGTCGTATGAATATTCCATGTTAAAACGAATATTCCCCAACCAATCGAATATAATATAAAAACTTGTGTACTTTGTAAAATTTATAAATATTACCCATAACTATAATATTATATCATATTCACTCCTTAATATTCAAAAATGATATTTATAGAAAATCCATCTTTATTCATAAAAGTTGGGGTCTTACAACCTCCCCTTCTTATGAAATTTCGCCCTCGAAATTAGGGTACATACCTGATATGTCGAAGAGGTGAGGATACCTTGATTTCATTTTGGATTCTAACTCCTAGGTCATTTCCTCAACATCGTGGTTTCTTCACAAAACTTTGACTTGAGGTATAACCTTGGAGCGTAGAATATATTCCTTCTTATCCAAGATTTTTACAAGTATCTCTTCATACGTTAAATCTTCTGCTATTTCTTCCGGTTCTAACTCAATAATGTGGTTCGGGTTTTACACATATTAACGTAATATGGATATATGAAAAACGTTATGAACACGAGACATACTTGGCGGTAAGGCGAGTCTATAGGCCACAGTTCGTACTCGATCAAGGATTTAAAATTTGCCAATGAATCGAGGATTGAGCTTTTCTCTCTTTCCAAATCTTGTAACTCTTTTCCATGGAGCAACACGTAACAACACATGCTCTCCAACATTGAATTCCACGTCTTTTCGATGAAGATCAGCATAACTCTTTTATCGATCTTGTGTGGTTTTTATACGTTGTCGGATCATTTGAATCTTTTTCATTGTCATACGTGCAAACTTTGGTCCCAACAACTTTGCTTCACCCACCTTATCCCAGCATACTGGAGAACGATATTTTCTTTCATACAACGCCTCAAATGGAGCCATGTCGATACTTGCTTGATAACTATTTTTATAGGAGAATTCCACCAATGCTAAGAACTTGTCCCAACTTCCTTTGAAGTCAAGGACACAGAGTCTTGATAGATCCTCCAGAGTTTGAATAGTCCTCTCCGACTGCCTGTCCGTTTGAGGATGATATGTCGAACTAAATCATAAATCCGTGCCCATAGCTTTCTGCAAACTAACCCAAAACCATGAAGTGAATCTTGGGTCTCGATTAGAAACTATGGATATTGGAATACCATGCATTCTTACAATCTTATTTATGTACAAACGAGCAAGACGTTCAAGTGTATAAGTTTCTCGTATAGGTAAAAAATGAGCAGACTTGGTCAATCTATCAACAATGACACAAATTGCATCTATGCCTTGAGAAACCTTGGGAAGACCAGTAACAAAATCCATGGTAATGTGCTCCCACTTCCATTCTGGAATTTCAAGTTGTTACAATGGACCTTTTGGCACTTGATGCTCCGCCTTGACTCGTTAACAAGTTAGACACCTTGAGATAAACTCTGTTATCTCTCTTTTCATATTGCACCACCAAAATGTATGTCGAAGATCACGATACATTTTGGTACTTCCAGGATGGATTGCAAACGATGTGTTGTGCGCCTCCATCATGATTTTATACTTTAAATCAGGGTCCTTAGGAACACAAAGTCTGGAGTTGACTCGTAGTATTCCTTCTTCATCGATTCTTGCTTCCGGGATAACACCTTCTTGCACTTTTTTCCTCATACGCATCAATCTCCGTGTTTTAGCTTGAAAGCAACTTTAACTTTATCGATTAAAGTCGGTTCTACTCAGATATTTTCTATCATCACGTGGGTCCTGAGTCTTTAACTCTATCTCTGTGAACGCCCCAAAATAGGTATACATCACCCATCTTGAGTCGCCAAATACATTGTACAAAATTCAAATACAACTTAATTATACAACAAGAGTGGTGTAAAATACGACAAAACATAATCTAAGAGTTTTAATAAGAATATTGTCATCTGTATAATATCACACTCAATGGAGTCCTCATTACATTTATTGTCACACTATTTTATAGAATAGTGAGGACTATTAAAACAACCATCCGGACCGTCAATCCCGCTCCCCGACTCGTCCCCTATATTCTCATTTCACTCAAGAGAACGGTGAAAGAAAGGGTGAGCTCAACTAGCCCAAGAAGAAATATTATGACTAAGATAATGCAAAATAATTTATCGTTAGCCTTCAACAAGGTGTTAAACGATAAAATATAACAAACATAAAGTTTAATCATAAATGAACAAGCAATCCATTAGAAGAGTCAAGTAGAGAATAAAATCTACTATCTTCTATGATTTAAAAGGTTTTTCATCACTTTTATCGCTGAGACTCAGCTTAATAAATAAACCACATCATCCCTATACTACGACCAAGGATATTCATTAGTATCACGACCACAAATTATGCATGCACTACGGGCCAAGGATATTCGTGTATTCATCAATGGTTATGATCATGCCAACAATTGTCCATCAATGCACTACGGCCAATGAGGACTTTTACCACATCATTTGTAACATTACGGTCATGATTATACCGAATAATCCATGGTAATAATCACACCAAGTCCATCTATGCACTACAGGCCACATATGACTTTCAACATATTATAAACATGAGGAATGATGACAATGATATAAGAATTCAATAAAACAAGTTCAAGGATAAATTTTTAATGATTTATAATTTAATTTATCCATAAATCAATAACGTCCAAATTGTCAACATGATATTGTTTTGTGGAGTAAAATTCAAGAATACTCAGAAGAATATTTCCATGAAAAGATACTGGATGAAGCACAAATAACCATGATATTCTACTAATTTCATGGAGTATAGAAGCCAAAACTTTAACCAACTGAGTATAATAGAATATATGAAACTGCAAATGGATTTTTGCCCGCCATGCGATAATCCACGTAGACAAATCATTTCCACAATTTAATAAGGAGTGAATACGAAGGATCATTCACCATGCATGCGGTAATCCACATAGACAGGTTATTCCAACAGAATAATAAAGAATGGAATAACAGAAAAATTCACCAGGTGTGCGTAATCCGCACAGACATGTTATTCTAATAGAATGATAAAGAATGGAACCAGGTTATGCGTAATCCGCACAGACAATATATTCCAACAGAATAATAAAGAATGGAATAATAACAGAATTCACCAGGCATACGATAGACCGCACAGATAGGTTATTCCAATAGAATAATAAAGAATGGAATAACAGAAGAATTTCACCATGTATGCGGTACTTTGCATAAACAGGTTATTCCAACATAATAATAAAGAATGGAATAACAACCCTTATGAGTATTGAAAGAAAATAACCCTCTTCGTGAATACGAAAGAATAATACCCCTTACCTTAGAAGAAGACTGGATACTGGAATAGTGAGGTAGCAGACTTCTCTTCTTCTTTCTCTCTATAATTTCTCTCTATAATAATTGCTCTATAGCTTTAGTGAATTGGTGAGAAATAATGAAGGAATGAGCTTCTATTTATAGGAAAATATAGTTTCGATAATTGCACGTTTTGGGGCTCAAAATTATATAGTATAATACCTTCCTATTTTTCTTCATTTTTAATTTAGTCCTGCAAGTATTATCAAACTAGCACCACCTCCCCTAATAGTAAATCATGTGAATTAATAGTATAATCATGTGACTCAATAGGATAATCATGTGAAAAAACTAATTACAGTGTAGTACCTTCATCTATACCTTCTTTTTTAATTTAGTCATGCAAGTATTATCAATCTTGCACCACCTCCCCTAATTGTACATGAATGTGAATCAATAGTACACACATGTGAACAAATAGTTATAAGCATGTGAAATAATAGCAATTAATTGCTCATTTATCTGATTAATTACCCGATTGGTCAATATAACCTCCAGACATCAATTGTTATCGAAATAAATGTCGATTTCGACTAACACTAATAATCCCAACACAATGGAACTATCAATTTCATCTTTAATCAACACAACTTATTCATCATTATGATTATAACTCATAATATTTAATAACCAGGTCGTTCTCAAGAAAGAGGGGGCTTTCCAATAAGGATTTCTCATTATTGGCGCACAATTAGGTGACTAAACCTCTCTTTGACATAACTTCTAGACATCGTCAATATTATAAATAATAATATGAATAACTTTGTCGTCTCAATTATTGATTTAATAATAATAAATATTATGCAGATGATACTGTGATAATAATTGAATTAATAATATGAGAGATATGATGTAGCAATTACTGTAGCAATAACTGAGTATAATTGAGTGACTTCTCACGTAAGCATCAATAATCAATACCGTGTGCTACTATGCAACCACGCGTATTACTGTACTTTTACTACCGGGTAGTTCAACACTTTTAACGATAACACTTTCGCCGTTATTTTTATAAAAAGATAATTATGTCATTTTCTAACTACGACAATACTTCCGTTGTGGGGTCCACCAATGATTGTGCCGTCGTACGAATATTCTCTGTTAAAACGAATATTCTCCGACCAATCGAATATTATATAACCACTTGCTTACTTTGCAAAATTTGTAAATATTATCCATAACTATAAAAATATATCAAATCCACACCATAATATTCAAAAATATATTTTGATTAAATTATTCTTTATTCATAAAAGTTGGGGTTCTTACAACCTCCCTGTCGACGTCGGGATTTTTAAATGTCCCTTTCCGTTACTTGTTCTTTAGTGTTCTCATTTTAGGTGAGATTTGTTTGAAAAAACAAGTGAAAAAGGTCCAACATGTATAATGTCGATGATGGATTGTTAAGAGTCGCCAGTTGGTTTTTTAAATGGTTGTACCAATATAATAGAGGAAAGATTTGCACATTGATCCAGTGATGTGACACTGCTAAACGGGTCGGTGAAATCGAGTTTCATTAGGGTCTGGGGACTTGGTTATGAGGAGGGAAGGTGTTAGGCACCCCACGACATCCGTGTTACCACGGTGACCGCCTCTTTTCAAGAAACTATTATCCGAATGTGTGTGTGTGGGTCAATGTCTTTGTTATTTGGAAGTAGTCACGAGGCCTCGTTACACCTTATATACATGGGTTTGAATTTATGTAAAATTCAGTTTTAACAAAATATAGTAGTGATGTTTTATAAAAAAGGTTTTTCAAACCCTGATGCTCAATAGTAATTGAGACCTTTTACACTCCGATTTTATTAAGTGTCCGGCTTGATTAATTTTATTTTACAGATGCGAGGCATCCGTACAAAAATAATATATAAAATAATGCCGACTTCCTCGTGGGTATGGAAACCATCTGAGGAAATTCAGACATCGCATAATAATTTACAAGATGCTTACAGCTAAAAATGACCATCATGGGAACCGAATCTAGATCCAATAGGCTGAATCTGTGATCACATGATTCCTTGGCGCACATGATACCGCAATTTGTATGAAAGCAGAAAGCAGGTATATATATAAAAGCTATAAATATATATATAAAGACATGATCACCAACCACGAAGCACCTCCATGGGGGATCAGAAATGTAAATAAAGCTGTAAAAGCTATCAACCGCCACAGAGTAAACTCCAGGCGGGACAAAACATAAATAAAGCTGTACAAAGCAATCAACTACCACCGAGTGAACTCCAGGCCGGACGAAACGTAATGAAGGCTATAAAAGCGATCAACCACCACGTAAGTAAACTCCGTGTGGGACGAAATATATATATATATATATATATATATATATATATATATATATATATATATATAAAAGCTAGTAAACGCTGAATGTAAAATCTGTGCTCATCGAATGAGTTCACAATACGGTTCATATATATATATATCGGTGAATAAACGCATTCTGATATAAAATCCGTGCTCATCGAAGTCAGTCCACCACACATATTTATATATATATATATATATATATATATATATATATATATATATATATAAAAGCAATAGAACGCTCCGCATCAAGTCTAGGCTCATCGAACAAAGTTCGACAACACGCATATATATATATATATACATATAAAAGCAAATAAATGCTCCGCATCAAGTTCAGGCTCAATCGAGGCATAACTCGATAATGTTTGTCCATATATATAAATATATATATATATATATATATATATATATATATATATATATATATATATGTATATACAAACTGAAATGAAACCACGGACCGAAGTCCGGGCAAACACACGCAACACGACTCTCAACGTGAAGAAGGGTGTGTGCAAAGATGAAGATAAAGGCTTTAAAGTGTGTGAGAAGGCTTACAGTGGACTGCCAAAGAAGACTTCTATATCTTTAAAGTGGGTAAACACTGGCTTTTGTAGGTACCAAAGTAGCTATATATGAGCTCACAGGTGTTTAAAATGAGAAAGCACTCAGTATGGGGTGAGTACAGAGCAAATTGGGCAGGGCTTCCTCGCCGTTTTCTCTTGCAAAATGGCCACCCCAAGCCCTCTATTTATAAAGGGTACCTGCGGCTGGGCCGCAGGTGTACAAGAGGCTGCCTGGGTTGCCCCGGGTTTCTCGGGTCGGGTCGTCTCGTAGTACGTGCGCTCGGGCATTATAATGTCCGCTCGAACTTTCAGAAGTGCAATCCGGGCATCTGATTGAGGTATACAGGACCTATTTCGGACTGCCATTGTCGAGAGTTGTACAGTGGCATGGGATTATAGTTTGTACGAAGTCATTGAAGATGGGACGATGCCCTTCGGTCTTCAAGCTTCAAATTCCATCCGTTACCCCGCACAATAGTCACTCGGAATTAGTTTTCGTTGATTCTTATGGGACATCGTTGTGTAGAGATGTGTATAAAATATTGAGAAGACATGACATGGCATCGTGTTGGCGAGATGACGATGTTCAGGGCTGATAAAGAAGACGTTGCTCAGGGCTTCGCTGAGATTGGACTGCTGCCATTATTGAAGGTCCTCAGTGTCATCTCTGAGGTGTGCCTGTCCTCCCGGTGTTATCTCCAAAGTTGGTCTTCGAATATCTCGTTGTGGCCTTTGAGATTGAAGCTGGTTGCATTTGAAACAAGCATTTCTGGGGTTATCGCCGAAATTGCATTCCTTGGGGTGATCACCAAGGTTGGTGGCTATTCCCATGATTCGGACTGAGACTGGATACCTCGGGGTTATCTCCGAGATTAATCGGTCTACTCCGATGTGTGTTTCGGTATTGGATCTGCACGCTTCGGGGTTATATCTGAGGTTGGAATTGTTACTCCCAGTGTGTGTTCCGGGGTTGATGCTAAACTTTCGGTAGTATCTGGAATGGATATGAACTGTCTTCCAGGGTTCCCTCTTGAAAGACGAATCTGTCCTCTTGCAATGTTAGTTATAGCAGTACAGAAAATTTCAAGTGTCTACAGATGCCCCTCTTTATCATACTCATGCATGGCGATGCATGGGTAGGATAAAGAATCCTAGACACTTTGAAACGCGACAAGACAAACATGGTACTATATGTAGCAACATGATGCAAATGTATGATGCATGTAAACGGGGTTGTAGCCCAACATACTGGGGATGATTGCTGGCTCCCTGTTGCTTAAACTGGGGATTGGCAATGATGACCAAATTTGATGTGTAATCTGAATCTGTTAGGATGTTGATGTTGGGGTTATCACCAAATTCCTATGTTATTGATAACGACTTGATCCTGAAGAGGTACCTCTTATGTGTAAGAGATCTATGGGGATAAAGCTTGATCTGTTTGAGGATGTGTATAACATATTCCATTATCAATCCTCTTTGATAACATTGACCTTTCCTGGTTGGTATTACCAGGACATGTCAAGATTCTGTTGTATTTACTAACAACAACAAATGTTGTCTGGGATGCCTGACCTTTGTTGATGAGTACTTCATCGACATGTGAATCAATGGCTGAAAACCCTGTGGGAAAGACTGTCAAGGTTGCTTGACCTTCGCTGACGTGTGAATCAACGACTGGTACTTTGTGGCTAGATTGTCAAGGTTGCTTGACCTTCGCTGACGTGTGAATCAATGGAGCATTGCGTTGTTACCCCCATCGGGGATCCGCTGGGGAATATGAGTAATCGAGCATGAAATCCTCTAATAGCTCTAGAGCTCTGATAGGTGTTATTGCCATCGGCTGAGATAATGTCAAGGCTGCTTGACCTTCGTCGATATGTGTGTCAAAGACTGAATGTGCGTTTTAATCCCCTATCAGGGCTCCACGTTGTAAACCCCGTCGGGGATCTACAATGTAACCCCAGTCGGGGATTCATGTTGTAACCCCCTTCGGGGATCTATGTTGTAACCCCCGTCGGGGATTCACGTTGTAACCCCCGTCGAGGACTCACATTGTAACCCCCGTCGAGGATCTACGTTGTAATCCCCGTCGGGGATCCACGTGTATCTTTTAGGGTAACGACCCAGAGTTGTCGGCATTTGACCTGTACAAGGTATTGCCGGATGTGATTTGTAACAAATGAGATCATTGGCAGGGTATACCTCATGTTCGGGTGACTACCAATGAGCGATATACAGACTCAAAGTTTCATCTGAGAAGACCAGGATTGCATGCTGTTTTGCTCAATCGCGTGGCATTTTTATTCCCGATTTGACCTTTCTAGTCCACAAGAATTCCTTTGCATCTCGAACTGGACTAAGCGCGGAGGGTGGGGCCAATATAGGGGTGCCGCAGGTGTTTGTTGGGCGTATGTGACCCATTTTCCTGTATTTTTAACTGTACAAAGATGATGTATGTAGATGATTATATACTTAGGAATGTATATACGTATTTCCATTCCCTATATCATATTGACATCTATTACCTACAATGCATGTATCATGTTATGCATATGTATGTATGTCCAGAGATATTCAGTATTGACCCCTGGATAGTCTTATGACACGGCCCGTGTAGATGTCTTCTTCGACAGTTAGCCGTATTGATCATACCCAACCATCATTGGTGGCATCAGGTATGCGATCGTGGTATAATAGCATGTCACCATCAGATAGGGTGACCGTAGATCATTTGTTGTAGCATACCATGACCTTATTGATGTTTCAGGTCCCCGCAAGTTTTGTGGATGACATGCTAGAGCATTGGGTATCGGATAGGCATGTTTTCTGATTTGGGACCCATGAGTTGACTCCTACTCTGGTGGAGTATGCACGATTGACGATGCTGCCGTTAGATAGACCTTGCGTGCATATGGCTTTGGAGCACATGAGTCGACGGTTTATGACCCTCACTCGATTGAGGCGCAGAGTGTTGCAAGATGAGCTTACATCGAGCCACGTTATATCCCAGCATTTTCTGCTCGACAGATTTGGCTCTAAGGGTAGTTATTCATGACATTCTGGGGATTTTACCACACCAGAGGATCATTGGCGTCTAGCCAGGGTTGATGTACTGTTGTTATGCGTACTGTCGTATGTCTATATGCCAAGGTACATGGATGAGATAGACATCGGAGTTATCATGGCGGTGAGAGCTCTCAGGTAGGGTCATACCATTATACCGATGATCATAGCAGAGACCCTGCGGTCAACATCTTACTGCTGCACATATTCGACAAGAGTGTTCACAAGTAGCTCGGTCATGCTATATGGGTGGTTTATGTCACATTTGAGACCGATTGGCATTCTTAGACGGCATGGGTATTAGTTCACCCACGATATAGCCATGTCATACTCCTTTCAGCTATCGAGTGTATAGATGCTATGTCTTGGTCCACATTTTTGGCGGATATTAGAGATCCATTTGTCATATTGCCGTGCTCGGGGCTTAGTTCACCATACAGATTTATTATTCATGCTCCGGGCATGGACTACCTCCCTCTGGCTGGTTTGAGGGGCGTGACTACTTATCACCCATTGGCCGTGATGTCGCAGTTTGACCAGTTCCAGGACTTTCATCCTTTCGAGGGGGCGATAGGTCAGCGTTCAGCTTCTCACTATCTTTCAATAGAGGACCGATCCCGTGTGTATGCATGGTGGGATCAGTGTGAGATAGCTGATTTTTCCATTAGTCATCCAGGTTGTTCTGCAGAGTATTCCGCATGGATGGAGATAAAGATTTTATCGGTTGCGGTAGTATCCAAAGTATCGGATAGTGAGTCAAATGAGGGAGAGCCCATGGAGGACATTGATTCCCATATCGAGGAGGAGCCAGGTGCTGGATTTCCAGCATCTCTTTTAGATTCTCCCAGTACCAGTACTGTTGTGATTCAGCATTCAGCACATTACTTTGAGCAGAGTCTTCATTTGATGACCTTCAAGAGAGATCAGACTCGATCTATGATGTTGTCTGCCCTTGATGGGAGAGACGCAGCTCTATTAGAGAGAGATGAGGCATTAGCTCACAGAGATGCCGCTGTTGTTGAGCAGGATGAGGCCAGATCAGCTAGAGATGCAGTGATAGTTGAGCGGGATAGTGCTATATCTGCTCGGGATGTAGCCGTCACGGATAGTACTGTAGTGAGGTCCCTTACCACTGGCATAATTGCAGAGATGAGCGCATAGATTGATGAGCATATGGTCACCATACAGATGGCTGCAGATCTGTTGGGTTGTGTGGATATTCTCGTATAGGAGACCACAACTTCGCCTCTTTCTTTTGAGAGGGATGCCATGTTGGGCTTGTTAGCTCGCATATATCCTGACTTGTAGATGAGCTTATATTTTCCTGCATAGACTAGCTTAGCCATTTTGTCATGTACAGTTTACATTGTATATATCAAACAACATTATATATATTACAGGGAAATATATTTTTGATTACTTCCCTTTTAGATATGCTTTACTACTTGCTTGATATTTTGCCTGCTGCTTCAGGGCTTGTGATCCTGATGTATTCTGAATTCCTCCTAGGTGGATGGACATTGAGTTTTCTCTGGATATTTCAGAATGGATCATAGATCTATATGTATCCCTAACATCTTTGGTGTCTTGGGACTAGTTTCTAAATGAAAATGTGGAGTGGAAATGTGGCTTTCCTCTCTGAGATTGACCGCACCACAGATGGTCGCCAGTACTTCTATTTAGGAGAAGCCTAGTTAATTCCATCTCTTATGAATTGGTGTTGCTCTTCAAGGTGTGATCGCAACTTAGATGGTCACCGAATCTCTTATTTGGGAGGATTTCAGGTAATTCCATCCCTTTGGTCTGAAGCCGAATGAAATGTAGTGGATTGAAGTTTGATCCCAATACCAGTTGAAAATGGTTTGTGTTTTGGTAGGGGGTGAGACCAAACCATGAATGGCTGCCTACGTACTCCTATTGAATAGGAGATCAGGTCTGCGTAGTTCGAACCTGGTGTAAGAGGTTCAACGCTGTATATGGCAGAAATGGTGTAGGAATTTGTTTTTGTTTTTGTATGGAGAACAGGGTAGAAATATTTTTGTTGTTTTTTATTATATTGCGACCGGGCCATATGAAATGGTTGCCTACGTACCCCTATTGAAGAGGAGATCAGGTCGACGTAGTTCACCCCTCAGGGTGAGTAGAAAAGCGTAATCCAATGTGCAGGTTAGAGTGTGGGGAGGAGAAAGTTTTATCCTAGGTCGAGGATAAACTGCAAGTGAAAAGTTTGATCCCATGTGTGGGTAGCCAAACTGCAAATGCGAGAGGTTCAATCTGTAGTGGGATGACCTAAGTTGTAGGAACGCAGAGAAGCCAGGTTGCTGGCTTGAAAAGTATGTTTCCCTGAGGGGCAAAGTGTGGAAGAGTTGTATGTGGTAAAGGGTTAAAGAACCGAAATGACTGGTGATCTGATGATCCAACACCAGGATGTTTGCTTGATGGCAACTTCAGACATAGTGCCGTTTCACGGCGTCCGAGTTGATGAATTGTGGAAATTCATCGCCGTCCATTTCTTGTAATCTGAGAGCGCCTCCTGTCAATACTTCCTTGACAACAAATGGGCCTTCCCAATTAGGATCAAATTTTCACTTAGATTGATCTTGGTTGTCAATGATCTTCTTCAAAACCAAGTCATGTTGTTTAAACTATCGCAGCCAGACTTTTTTGTTGTAGGATCTTGCGATCCTTTGCTGATATAACTGACCATGAAAGATAGCCGCGGTTCGCCTTTCGTCTATTAGAGACAATTGGTGATACCTGTCTTGTACCCATTGATCTTCATCCAGCTGAGCGTTTATCAACACTCTGAGGGATTCCATTTCAACTTCTATGGGGCACTGCCTCCATCCCATAGGTTAATGCGTAGGGGGTTGCCCTAGTGGAAGTACTTATTGAGGTTCTGTAGGCTAACATAGTAAGAGGCAATAAGTCAGGCCAATCTTTGTGGTTGGCGGACATCTTTTGCATAATCTTCTTGATATTTTTGTTAGCCGCTTCAACATCACCATTCATCTTCGGATGATAGATGACAGAGTTAAGATGTTTGATGTGGAATTTACTGCATAATTCCTCCATCATTTTGTTGTTGAGGTTCTTAGCATTGTCTGACACAATCACCTCTGGTTGTCCATATCGACAAATGACATTGTTTCTGATGAAAGTAATGATGACTTCTTTGGTAACCCTGGGGAAGGAGGCTGCTTCTACCCACTTGGTGAAGTAGTCGATCATGGTGAAGATAAATCGATGTCCATTACTGGATTTAGGCTCAATGGGCCCGATAACGTCCATTTCCCACATTGAGAAAGGCCAAGGTGAACTCATATTGTGGAGTTCCCATGGAGGGGCGTGTATAGCATTCCCATGAATCTGGCATTGATAGCATCTCCTGATGTGGTCATTACAATCAGCTTTGAGAGATAGCCAATAATGTCCTGTCCTGAGGACTTTCTTGACAAGGAGGGGGCCACTCATGTGGGGGCCACAAGACTCCACCATGGATTTCATCCATAAGCCTTTGGGCTTGATCTTTTTCTAAACATCTGAGGAGACCTAGTCCTGCATCTCTTTTGTAGAGCGCATCACCACTCAGGTAGAATTTCATAGCAAGTTGATGAATCCGCCTTTTCTTAGTTGCGCATGCCTCAGCGGGTGTAGATCCATCTCATAGATATTCCTTGATATGTTGATATTAAGGATGTTGGATGGGAAGTAGCTCATTTGATACTTCTCCAACATAATTCCCATTGGTTAGGGCCTTGTGCAGAGAAATTGTGACACTTGACAAGTGTTCCTTGTCTGATATGCGAATCAAGGAGGCCAAAGTTGCTAATGCGTCCGCAAAGTCATTCCTATTACGAGGAACGTGTAGAAAGGAGATTTCTTCGAACTCCAAAACCATCTATAAAACTTGCCGATGGTATGGCAGAAAATGTAGTTCCTTAGTTTGATAGATTCCGGTGGATTGCCTGATTACCAACTCTGAATCCCCAAAGACAGTTAACCGCCTGATGCCTATTGAATGGGCAAGTTTTAGCCCCATGAGACAACCTTCATACTCGGTACCGTGTTGTTGGTCTTGACGACAAATGCAATTTAACGGCGACGGATATCGCCCTCATATGCGAATACTAGAACTTCTCCAGCTCTAGAACCTTACATATTAATAGCCCCATCAAAATACATCTTCCATGATTGGCACGTATCGTACTGATGGTGTTGCTGAACTGTCATTATTCCCTCATCGGGAAAGTATGTCTCCAAGGGTTTGAAATCTCCTGAAGGTGCGGCGGCCAGTTGATCCGCAATTCCTTGACCTCTGATGGACTTTTGAGTCACATATACGATGTCAAATTGTTGTGGGATCAACTTCCATCTGGATAGCCGGCAATTTAACATGGGTTTGTTGAACATGTATTTGAGAGGATCCACGCGGGATATGAGATGGGTTGTGTGACCATGAAGATAATGTTGTAACCTCATGGAAGCCCATGCTAAATCACAACACGTGTTTTTGATCAGAGTGTACCTGTGTTCACTACTGCTGAATCTTTTGTTGAGATAATAGATAGCTCGTTCTTGGCCTCTATCGTCTTTCTGTCCCATCATGCAACCCATGGCATTGTCACTTATGGACAGATACATGAACAGGGGAACATCATCCCTGGGTGGTACCAACACGGGAGCTTTGACTAGCTGTTTCTTGATTGCGAGGAAGGCCTTTTGACACTCCTCATTCCATTTCATGGAGGAGTTCTTCCTTAATAGCTTGAAAATTGGCTCACAGGTTGCTCTAAGTTGAGAGATAAACCTGATAATGAAGTTGATTCTTCCCGAAAATCCCCGTATTTCCTATTCTGTATGAGGAATGGGCATTTCCGTGATGGTCTGGATTTTGGCAGGATCCAGCTCAATCCCTTTGTGGCTTACTAGAAATCCTAGCAACTTGCCTGATTTAACGCCAAAGGCGCATTTAGCTGGATTCAACTTCAAGTTGTACTTACGCAACCTGTTGAACAACTTTCTGAGATGGTCTAGATGGTCATCCTCTTTCTGGGATTTGATAATGATGTAATCCACATAGATCTCGATCTCTTTATGCATTAAGTCATGGAAAAGAGCCACCATGGCTCGCTGATAGGTGGCTCCGGCATTGATGAGGTTGAATGACAACTGTCTATAGCAAAGGGTTCCCCAAGGCGTGATGAAAGCAGTTTTCTCATGATCTTCCTCAGCAACCATGATCTGATGGTACCCCGCAAAGCAATCAGCAAAGGAGTACATGTCGTAGTGAGCAGTATTGTCAATGAGAATGTGGATAAATGGCACAGGAAATCTATCTTTTAAGCAAGCTTTGTTCAAGTCCCGGTAATCCACGCAAACTCGCACCTTCCCTCTGGGTTTAGGCACGGGAACAATATTGGATATGCACTCAGGATATGTGGACACCATGATGATGCCAGCTTGAAATTGTTTCATAATTTCTTCTTTCACCTTTAAACTCCACTCAGATTTCAATCGCCTGAGCTTTTGCTTGACTAGCTTAAATCCCTCTTTAATGGGAAGGCGATGAAGGACAATGTCAGTGGACAAACCCACCATGTCTTCATGAGACCATGCAAACACATCCTGGAATTGGGTTAGTAGCGTAACCATGTCATTCCTTTGGTTTGGGGTAAGGTCTGAACCAATCTGGATTAACTTAGGGCTTTCTAAGGTTCCGAGATTGAAAGAAGTGGTTTGATCAAGGTTGGGTTTAGGTTTGTCTTTGACCCATTCTTGAATTTTTGGAGGCACCTTAATGTCATCCTGTATTTCCATCAAGGCTGAATTCATCTCTACATCAAAGGTACAATCCTTGTGGAAAAGAGGCACCATATCAGTAAGTACAGACACATCTAAATTCAGGGTCCTGAAACAAAATATGCTTTCACGTAGTATATATGAAACGTTTTGATCACACACAGTGTTAGAATGTACTGGCAAAATAAACTGCTAATACTGTATAGAAAAGTAAACTGTTATTATATCTATAGGGCAGAAAGAGTTTCTGCCCATTTTACCCTTGTCGACCAATGCAAGGATTGCTGCTCCAATTGGCAAGGGCAAAGTCCGGGTGTACCGCAGTGATGGAGGGATTGTCATCGTCCTCCCTATCCTGAATGATGGCCATTACATTTGGGCAATCATCGTCTGGGGTGTATCTGTTGGTATGTTCATCATGGACGATGATGCATATGCCCGATATCATTCGGATAACGTCTTGCTTAATTCTTCATTCCTCCTCTTCCACTGCGGGATTTAGAACAAAGACTTCTTTCTCTTTCACCGGTACCGGCTTGGGAAATAACATAGCCATTACATTGGCTTGCACCTTTATAGAAGGTTGTGCGGACTCAGAGTTTGAAGGTGAAGATAAACGCCGCTTGCTTAAAGGTGAAGGAATCTGCTGATGCTTATGAGGATTCCTATGACTAGAACTGGCAAAATAGTCTAGTCTAGCTGTTCCAGTTTGCTTGGTTAATTGAATTGGGTACTTGATACCCTGGAGATCTTTACCCAGCCCTTGTCCCGACTTATGACCCCATGACATTATTTCTTGATTAGCTGACATTACCTCGGCAGAAATCTTGGGTTCGGGAAATGGCGTTCCAATAGCATGGTATTGGGTATTGCTTACTCCCACGGCTTGAAAACTAACCGGTTCAACATCTGCATTGGCATTGATGAATGGCATGACCCCGTGTTGAGGACATTCTGGTTCAGCATTAACCGTGACCAGGCTATTGTTGATAATGTATTTCAATTGTTAATGAAATGTGGAGGGGACTGCCCCTGCCATATGGATCCAAGGTCGTCCCAAGAGCAGGTTGTATCCCGAATCTATCTTGAGTACGTGGAAGGATACGCATAATGTATGGGGACCAATTTCGATTGGTAGTTCAATTACTCCGACCGAATTCCTGCGGGCTCCATTAAAAGCTTTGATGACGGTATGGCTACTCCGGAGTCGGTTGAGATTGATGTTCATCTTTACCAAGGTAGCATATGGACAGATATTTAGAGATGAACCTCCATCTATTAAGACCCCAGCTAGCATATATCCGGATGACAAGATCGCAATGTGCAACAGATTGCAATGACCGGTCCCTTCGGGCGGTATGTCATCATCAGTTAAGGATATCACATTGTTGTTGAAAATGTGATCAATCAGATGTTGAAAATTTTCCGTATCAACTGATGTTGGTAGATAGGCTTCTTCTAAAACCTTCAACAAGACCTTCCGGTGATCCTCGGAAGTTAGGAATAAGTCCAAAATTGAAATCTGATGTGGAGCTTCTCTCAAGCTTAAAACCACTTTGGCTTCGTGATGACCCATAGTGCGGAGGTATTTTTCAATCTTCTCCATGGGTATTTTCCGCTTTGATTTGATGGTAGGCTGTAAGATTTGTAATATTCATGAACGCAATCAAATTGAAAAAATAAGCAGAAGCGAGATAAATCAGAGTTTAAAAATTTTACAAACCATATACCCGGATCACCCTTTATGCACAATTATTAATTAAACGAAAAAGATGAATAAGAAACATACCCTTGAAGATCCTAGCTTCCTCAGGTACAAGTTCACCTCCAATCCTTTTCCCGTTCAACTTGAATCCACCGGGTTTGGTTCCTTCCTTTGATCAACGTTAGCCACCCAAGTGTTTGGCCTCTAGAGGTGATCCACCAAGGAATAATAAAGATTCAAGAAAATGGGTGGTTGGCTAAACCCTAGTTTTTCTATCTCTATAGAAAAGAACGTACTCTCCAACTTTTGGAATTGCGTATGTTGTAAAAGTCAACAAAAAACCCCATCACCCATAATAAGACTCCTCTTATTTATAGATGTGGGCAACCCACCTTAACAATTAAGGAATTGGGTTTTATTTAATTAATTAAATTCTTTTATTTAATTAAGCTCCCTAATCTTATTAGGGATAATTAATTAAACTCCTTTAACTAATTTTTCTTCCTAATCCAATTAGGAATAAATGAGAGTACTTATATTAAATTAATTCCTAAACTCTTTTAGAAATTAAAATAATAATAATAATTGTAATAATATTAATAAGACTCCTCTTATTAATTTATATTTAATATTTCTAAAATATTAAATAATAAATATTAGGCTATTTAATTTATTCTATCACCATAGATTAAATTAAATATACATAACATATTATTACGATTATGCCATTAACTTCTTAAATAATTATTCTTCCTTTTATGGTGTGACCCTTTAGGTTCTCCATATGAAACCGGTTGTGAATAAATCAATTAGAACAATTCTAATCTTATTTAAATAAATAAATTAAATAATTAATTTATTTAAATAAATAATATTTATTCTTCAATAGGGATAAGCCTCCCTAGCGATCAATGACTTTCCAGATAATATAGATTTCAACATTAATCATAAAAGAACCTTTGAGTAAATAGTTACCATACAATTCAATCCTTCCACCATACAATGTCCCAATTAAATATAAGACATGGAATTACTGTCAAGTCTTATTTTATTCAATTATATGTATTTCGATCCTTAAATGCACAACTCCAAATAATGCAAATTAGAAACTCCTTTCTAATTTCATTCTCACTTTCGCCAAGGACTACCGGGTTGTCATTTATCGAATCACATAGACATTTCTCTTCTTTTATTAGAAGTGGTAGATTCTTTATTGATCATATATTATCTCCATGTACAACTTGTTATACCCAAGCATACCCTTTGATATACCCTAAGGGTCTTTAGGAATAAGTCAAAGTATAACTCATCATACACAAGATACTATGATGATCTCAAGTCCAAGGATTACTTGTACTACTATCACTACAGAATTCCTATTGACGGTGCAAGTAAAACTCCATTAGGTATTCCTTAGCGAGCCAATGTTCGATGAACTTATTCTCTAATAAGCACCTACATACTTGCTTTAGTGTCTCCACACAAATGATCATGAGATCAATCATCCTCATCCAATGAGCAAGCAACGTATGTACCAATCTATCTGGATTCACTAATCCCCAATTTAGTAATCCAACGATTGGGAACTATTTTAGTTTTAAGCTTTCTAAGAATTTAGATCTCATTAGAATGATCATCATCATTATTCTAAAAGCATTGCTTAAAACTATGGGTTTATCACATATTATAAAACAACATCATGTAGATAATTAAAAGCCTTTAATAAATTAATACTTTTTATTAATAAATGAATAAGATTGTTACAAAGTATATGCTTTATCATCAAACATGATTGGCTTGTGTGCATACTACTTTCATAGGCATCATCACCCGTTGGGGAAGATAAAGTGGATTTTTCTTCGACATTGTAGCAGTGGTATGTGAGGTGGATCCTTCACCTTCTCCATAATTCCATGGAACCTTGCGCAAACTAACAATAGGATATTGTGCTCTGTATGGCAAATTAATTGGCTCGAGGGCGGCCACTTTCAAAGGATTGTTGCTTCCCTTGAGTTAAATTGTTGGCATTGTGAGTAATCTGTTAGCCCCATCAGTTTCAGTGGATATGACTGCTACCACACTCTTCCCTTAGTAGGACATGTATTCTCACTTACACGTAACACATTATAATCGTCCGCTAGGTGCAGGACACCACTGTTAATTAGATTTTGGATGAGGTTGCGGAGTGCCCAACATTCTTCTGTGCTGTGACTGCGAGAATGGGAGTGATATTGACATACTCCATCAGAGTTATACCATCCTGAATGGGGGTTGATTGGAGGTAGAAGGGAACTGATCCTTCCTTCATTGATTAACATCTGAAGGATTTCCTCCATAGGTGTCTAAATAGGTGAATTCCCCTTTGTTGGAAAAATCCCAACGGGCTTTGGCATTTGCTCTCTTTGTCACTTTGTCTTCTAGTATTTCATTTTCTGAAAATGATGAGGGAATATTCATGACAAGAGGTAGGAGACTGGCGTGCTCCTAGCTGATTAATTGACGTGTCACTTGATGCTGATAAGTCACCAATTCTGCCAATTGCTCAATTTGCTTGCCTAAAGCTTTTATCTTTCATTCCATTGTGAACTTAAACTTGGCATAATCCCATTTGTCAACACTGTCTTTGAGGGTCTGGGAGGATTCACAGTTGAAATTGGAATTCTGTCCATTGCTCCAATTAATCATGTTGACCTCTTCTTCTTTGTGTTGAGGAAGAGGGTTGTCTTGAACGTGAGGCTAATCTGGTTTGGTGACCACGATATCACTGTTGTCTATCAGGTCTTGGATCTTGTGTTTCAAGGCCCAACAATCCTGAGTATCGTGGACAAGCGCCCCGACATGATAAGCAAATTTCCGAGCAGCATTAAAACCCCGTCCATTAGGGTTGGCTGGTGGAAGAAGATGTGTAATTTTCTTTTGTGTTGTCAGACGATTGAGAATGTTCTTGAGTGTATCCCCTAAGGGAGTGAACACTCGAGGGCATTTGACTTCTCCACCTTTTGGTATTTGAGGGTTCGCAGATTGTGCTTGAAAAGGAGTGTAGTTTCTCCTTTGAATAGGCATGCTCTGATTGCCTTTCTGACCCTGTAGTATCAGAGAAACATCTTCCTCTTTCTTTTTATGGACCCTCCGGGGGTTGTTTCCATAATTTCCAAATTGGATGTGATCAGGAACAGCTTTAAGGGCAGCTAGATCTTGAATCTTTCCGGACTTCAATCCCATCTCAGCCATCTCCCCATGTTTGACCATTTCAAAAAATGGTTTGCCGATGCCGGCTAAAACTCTTTTATAGAAAGGAGCTTCGTGTATGTCTATGAAAGAAAGTCGCGACCATCTCGATTATGTCATGGAAGGAATAACTAGTATGTACCAGACGTCTCCACCTTTGAGCATACTCTCTGAATGACTCATTAGATCAAGCTTCTTGATCTTGGTAATTTGATACCGATCAGAGCCATCCGAGATTGAAAGTCATATTGAGTGAGGAAAGCGTGTGCTAGCTCTTCCTGCTATGGATCTTTGAGTTGTCTAATCTTGTGTACCACGAACGGGCTTCTCCAGTTAGACTCTTTTGGAACAATTGCATTCTGAGTTTTTCGGCCTCTGTATAAAATCCAAGTTCTCCAATGAACACCATTAAATGTGTGTAAGGATCTCCTAACCCATCATATTTTTCAAAGTTAGGAGTTTTAAATTTTTCTGGATAATGAACACCAGGAAAAATGCAAAGATCAGCATATGACACACTCCCGTGTGTTCCAATTCCTTTGATAGCACGAAGGGTCTCTTCCATTTGGAGGACTTTCTTTTTGATGTCACCAGTGTCTAGATCTCCAGTGGGTGGGCAACATTATGTGTTTTGTTGGTTGTATCCAACTGCAGTTCAGGTATTGTGATGACCTGGGTTCCCCCTTGTGTGGAGGATTCAGCATGTATGGGTATTTTTTGACCCTGCGTAGACTGGTGTAGTTCTTTGAGTAGAACAACCAAATCTGTAATTTGTTTGCTTAATCCATCGAATTCTTTGCGAGAAACTGGATTAAGTTCACCTGGTCTGATGACAACACATGATTATTTGTAGAGCTTGTAGCCTTTTGGATTTTAATGGGAGTAGTAGGTCCGATTGGTTCCCTGCAAAAGACTTGCATAGTTTAGTCCTTAGGGAATGCGTGTATAATAACATGCTATGTGATGTGTCCATTTTAGGAATTTTATCCTGCAAAATGGATGTCAGCTATTTGGTAATACAGGATAGCATGTGTGTACACATTTCTTCATATTTCTCATTACATGGAGATATATATGGAATGAAATTACAAGTAATTGTGTTTACAAGTAATTAAAATGAGAAAGCATGAAGAGACTTTCCTCCATTTTGGGTTTATCAGAGGCTGACCTATCTTAGGTTACTCTCGCGGCTTTTTGGCATGAAGGTTCCCAAATCATCGCAATTTACTCAACAAGAAATTAATCTGGTCTTTCAACTAGAGCGAATTTGGGTGGTACCTTTCCTGAGCCTCGGGGAATCAGTCTTCCCACGAGTCCAGTAATCAAACACCGACGGGATAGCCTCTTGGTGGAGGGACCACACAACATACATTCACATACAACGCGTCTCACCGTATGAAAATGATGACATGTGCGAAGCACTAATATCACAAACAGATATGGTGCGAAGCACTAATATCACAAACAGCTATGGTGCGAAGCACTAAGTGCAACAAGGAAATGCATTCGCACACATTCATCAAATGTAAATGCAACATTCACACATAAGCAGATAACAATTTTGAAAAGATTATAATAATGACTTAAGTCCTCTTACTGGAGTCCCCAGCGGAGTCGCCACCTGTCGACGTCGGGATTTTTAAATGTCTCTTTCCGTTACTTGTTCTTCGGTGTTCTCATTTTAGGTGAGATTTGTTTGAAAAAACAAGTGAAAAAGGTACGACATGTATAATGTCGACGATGGACTGTTAAGAGTCGCCAGTTGGTTTTTTAAATGGTTGTACCAACACAACCGAGAAAAGGTTTGCACATTGACCTAGTGATGTGACACTGCTAAACGGGTTGGTGAAACCGAGATTCATTAGGGTCCGGGGACTTTGTTATGCGGAGGGAAGGTGTTAGGCACCCCCCGACATCCGTGTTACCACAGTGACCGTCTCTTTTCAAGAAACTATTATCTGAATGTGTGTGTGTGTGGGTCAATGTGCTATTATTTGGAAGTAGTGTGAGGCCTCGTTCGCACTTTATATATACGTGGTTTGAATTTATGTAAAATTCGCTTTTAACAAAATATAGCAGTGAGGTTTTATCAAAAAGGTTTTTCAAACCCTGATGCTCAATAGTAATTGAGACCTTTTACACTCCCATTTTATTATTAAGTGTTCGACTTGATTGATTTTATTTTACAGATACGAGGCATTCGTACGAAAATAATATATAAAATAATGTCGACTTCCTCGTGGGTATGGGAATCATCTGAGGAAATTCAGACATCGCAGAATAATTAACAAGCTGTTTACAGCTGAAAATATCCATCACAGGAACCGAATCTAGTTTCAATAAATTTGAATCAGTGATCACATGATTCCTAAAGCATACGATAATACCGTTAATTTGTATGAAAGCGATAAGCAAGTATATATATAAAAGTCAAATATATATATACGCATATGATCACCAACCACGAAGCACCTTCATAGGGGATCGAAATGTAAATAAAGTTGTAAAAGCTATCAACCGCCACGGAGGAAACTCCAAAGTGGGACAAAATGTAAATAAAGTCACATAAAGCAATCAATCGCCACGAAGTGAACTCCAAGCGAGACAAAATGTAAAGAAAGTCAGAAAAGCGATCAACCACCACGAAGTGAACTCCGAGTGAGACGATATATATATATATATATATATATATATATATATATATATATATAAAAGCGATAAACGATCGGATGTAAAATCGTGCTCATCGGATTCGTAAAATATATATAAGTATATATATATAAAAGCAGCAAGTACGCAGTTGTAAAATCCAGGCTCATCGAACAGTTCATATATATATAAGTATATATATTATATATAAAAGCGAATAAACGCACCGGATGTAAAATCCAGGCTCATCGAACAAAGTCCGACACACAGTTAATACATATAATTGTATATATATATATATATATATATATATATATTAAAGTAGTAAACGCTCCAGATCGAAGTTTAGGCTCATCGAATAAAGTTCGATACACAGTTCATATATATATATATATATAAGTAAATAAACGCTCCAGACCGAAGTCTAGGCTCAATCGATGCAAAACTCGATAATGTTAGTCCATATATAAATATATATATATATATATATATATATATATATATATATATATACAAACTGAAATGAAACCACAGACCGAAGTCCGGGAAAACACACGCAACACGACTCTCAACGTGAAGAAGGGTGTGTGCTAAGATGAAGAGAAAGGCTTTAAAGTGTGTGAGAAGGCTTACAGTGGACTTCCAAAGAAGACTTCTATATCTTTAAAGTGGGTAAACACTGACTTTTGTAGGTACAAAAGTTGCTATATATGAGCTCACAGGTGTTTAAAATGAGAAAACACTCAGTATGGGGTGTGTTAACGCCAAGATTTTTTGCCACGTCCCAATCACGTAAGATGTCTTGATCCTGCACAGTAAACACGATCAATACCACAAGCTTGACAGCTTCGACCATCGGGGATAGCTTTCAAGCGTGAGAGTCGTCTGACAAAGCATCATAAGGTTAACAATGGAGGATAAAATATCTAGTGTATTGAGAGAGAGAAAAATATATCA
This sequence comes from Panax quinquefolius, assembly GCA_020205615.1. Taxonomy (NCBI): domain Eukaryota; kingdom Viridiplantae; phylum Streptophyta; class Magnoliopsida; order Apiales; family Araliaceae; genus Panax; species Panax quinquefolius. The sequence continues at coordinate 72,227,785 of CM035160.1, read as the reverse complement.
GTTACCTTTATTTGGACGACCTCCTTCTTATCATATACTCTCTAGCCCGGTTTACCGTGCCACCCACTACCGTCTGACACCAATCCCCCTGTCTTAGTGATCTCAGCCGACTGTATGCAGTTCACCTACTATCACTAGTCACTGTTTTCCACCGCCGGCCGACTAAGATCCCATCCACATTAATGCCTTGTAGACGTCTCGGTTAATAGCCTTCCTTTTTCATCATTACAAGTCAAAGTAATAGATATTTAACTACGTGGCGGGTCAACATATGGATCCAACCCGAACTTGCAAAGATTTAATTAAGAGAACACAATGGCTAGGCCCAATAACTTTAGGACCCAATAGTGATGACCTAATGGACTAACTAAATAAATAGGTCCACTCCATTCGGCCCAATATATGAAATATCATGACCCAACATTGCCCCCTAGTTTTTTATTAAATAGACTATTTAATGGGAAACTATAAATAGTCCATGATATGAAGAATTGGATAGGACCAAGAGAGGTCCAAACTAAAACCCATCAAGGCCCAAATGATAAAGAATTAAAATAATAAGACAAACTAAAAACCAGAAGTCCAGATGAAAGGTCTAATCCGGTTAATATGAGAATTTTGAATCGGGAACTGCCCATTTGAATTCTTGATCATTACTGTCAATTAAATGTGTCGCCCTCGTGTACCGTGTAACTGTCACTATAAGAAGTAAACTTTACCAAATCTGACAGTTTTACTTGTTAATTTGAATTTTAGACGCTTGAGCTCTCTTCTTCTCTCTTGAACGCTTTCATTCTCTGCAAAATCTCAACAATGGTCGTCCTAAATTCGAATCAAAACTCTCCTCTTCGTGTAACCCCAATCGATATTGTTCCGCCCAACCCAAGCCCTGATAAGGAGGCTTTAAGTTCAAAGGCTGCAACCCCAACCAAGAATCCATCAATAAAACCCCTCCCTAACCCTTCTTCATTTTTTAGAAGTAAAGAACGATATGCACATGCCAATACTCCATCGACGGTTATTGAAATTGAATTAAAGAGGATTCGAACTCGTTGTCACATTCTAGACACTCATCTGGTGAGAGCCCCCGGTCCGAGGAATGAATGTATCAACGGCCAGAAGGATGGACGACCGTTCCGGTGACCATTCTAGAGAAGGGGGTTCGATTCCCTCTCCATATTTTTATAGTAACCATCCTAGGGTTTCTTGGCGTTGGGTTCGCCCAACTGGTGTCAAATTCTTATATCAATATTCTTGGCTTTATCGCCTTCTATCACGAGTTGTGTGTTGAACCTACTCTGGACTTCTTTTTCACCATCTGCAAGATCGGCCAGACTCGGGAGAAGGGTTTCAAGGCCATAAGTAAACAGAGTCCGAAGACAGGAGAGAAGTTTGAGAGACGTTCGTTGGTCTCCACACCATCCAGCAACAAATGATGGCATAAAGGATGGTTCTTCATCAAAGGACCAGAGATTGGTTCCCTGCCGAACTAGGCTACTGACGAAAAGGTTTCTGGCGACTTTGGAGACATTTTTGAAGAATGTGAGCCTGAAATGATAGAATTTTTTGACAACTTTCTAGAAGAAGAATGGAAATACGGACTTCTTTCCAAGCATGCGTGGTTATATAACCACAAATGTGAGTTTTAAATTTTTTGTTTAATTTCTTGAAATTTTTGATGATATTGATTCTGAAGTGTATCACTATTTTCCCTATAGTGTCTTTGATCAAACCGACTACTGTTGAAGAAAAGGATTTTGAGGAGTTTCTATCTGGAAAATCTACAGAAGATGTTGAGACTCCACTGATAGAAGATTCTCCTGAAGATAACCCCATCACCAAAACACCCACTGTTGAACCCTAAACCATCAACCCAGAAGCTGAAGATCCCATTCCACCGGAAGAATCTCTCCAACCACGCCGAAAAAAGAGAGCCATCCGAAAACCTCAACCAATTTCCATACAATCAGATTCTGAACCCAACCCAGAACCTGAATCAACCACCCACCCAACACCTACTCGAGGAAGTTTACTTGATCTACCTGTAGACGATCGAAAACAACTCCTTCGAGTCAAAAAACTAAGAACCAAGATCACTCCCTTGACCATCGATGAACTCAGAGTACCTCCTCATTCGATCAAACAAATCAAACCCATTCTAGCACCATCCCGAAAGAGAAAAAAATCATCCACTAGTCATCCAAGTTCAACATTTATCCCTTCACCCACTCGTGAACCAAGGTCTGGTTCGTTCTCCATCCCCCGAAAACATATACACGGACCCCACACCTTCTCTGGAACAACCCATCCCGTCTCCCGAACGGTCAAGGCCATCACCCTCAAGGCCTTCAGATTACGAATTTCAGAGCGAGGCTATGGCAACACCAACGATGTGGCCTTACTTCAATGCTAACTTCCCTTTTTATCTATTTAAGGCTTTTATTCGGGAGACCAATGATCACCGTTTCAACAATAGTTCGATTCGAGATCTAATTGAAGAAGGCATGAGCTATCAAGCGAAAATAAGTGACTGTCTTTTTAGTCTTTCTTGTTTTTCTCCTATTTAGATATCTGCAATTGATTAAATAATATTGGACATGTATAGGCGAATGCAGTTTTCAGGCGTTTACTCCCAAAGTATTCCGAAACTGAAGTTGAAGAGGATGCCATGAGAAAAGAAAATGCCATCCTCAAGTAGAAGCTAGCCCGAGATAGGAATCAACATGGAGATGTTCTCCATACTAATGAGGGTCTTCGGAAAGAGTTGGCTTAGACTAAGGAAGATCTGAAGGTAACTAACGACGAACTGAAATTGGTTAAGGAAGAACTGAAGACGACTAAGGTAAGTGAACAAAAGTTGGCTGACATGAATGTCAGTTTTGTTGAAGAGACTTAAGCCTTAAAAGCTAATAATGAAGAACTGGTTACAGCCAATCAAAACTTGGTGATACAAGCCAACACTCTTCAGGTGAAGGCCCGTGAAGAAAAAGAAAAACACTCGGCCAAACGTCGGAAGCTTTGGCATAAGTTGAAGGCCTTAAGGGAGCTAGGTCTTCCCTTGACTGAAGAACTGTGTAAGCAAATACAGACTGAATACCGGACGTCCGATGAGTTAAATGCAAAAATACTTCGGGTGTATTCGGAAGGATATTAGGTCTGTCGAAGTCGAGGCAAGGAAAAATTGGTGGCAGCCCAACTAGATCCAGCCCTTCTGGACTCTTCAGAAGGCGAAGACAATGTTTGAACAGGATCTTGCTGCTTTTTATCTTTAGAATTTTGTGTAAAAATTTCAATCTTTTTATGTAATCGTTTAAATATTAATGAAATATTGAGTACGTGCCTTATGACTTCTGTGCAATTACTTTTTTGTCAATACTTTTAATATCAATCAACTTGAAAAAAGTACAAGTTTTTTGTGAACTCAACTTAAATTGTGAATCAGACAAGGCATATAACAGTTAAGTTGAAGAACAACACTGAATATAATAAATTGGACTCAATGAACTGAAGTGAATGAACCGAACCCAACACTTGGACAAAATAGAGTAATGTATACTTATCGTTTCCGAAGACAGATTAGGCATAAGGTGAATTCGGATGATCCTCCTCGCACCATCGGGATCTTGTTTACAACTCGGGGTAAAACAAAGATATAAGGACCATGGAATTTGTTTACCACACGGGGTAGAACAAATTCATAAGGACACACCTAACAATAAAGCTACCATCAGATGGTCAGCGAGTCCACCCAAACCTCCTTACTTCGGTGCATTTTGTTTACCAGTCGCAGTAAAGCAAAATTAAAAGGACTATGGAATTTGTCTACCACGCAGGATATAACAAACCCATGAGGACGCCCCTACCAATAAGGCTACCATCGAATGGTCAGCGAGTCCACCCCGTCCTCCTTACACCGATAAAGTTTGTGAGACCCCGAATTTTATGAAATAAAAGTATTCAATTTTTCTATTTTGGTAAATAGTTAAATTGATAAAAGTTTAAAGTTAAGGGTAATATGTGATTTTTTTTTTTGCAAAGTAAGCAAGTTGATATAAAATATTCGTTGTTTGGGAATATTCGATTAATCGGGAATATTCTTTTTGTTTGGGAATATCCGTGAATGCGACAGTACAATCATTAAGCGATTCCTACAACGGAATTATTGTCGGATTGAGAAAATGACAAAAATATTTTTATGAAAATAACGGCGGAAGTTTTACCGTTAACTGTTGAAACACCCGGTGTTAAAAGTACAGTAATACGCGTGGTTGTATAGTAGCACACAGTATTGATTATTGATGCTTACGTAATAAGTCACTCAGTTTAGTTTTATTTAGTATTATTAATGTAATAAAATGTAAAAGGTTTCTATATAAAATGTAATACTTTTATAAAGTTATTCGCTTTTATTAGGCTAATAGTAAAATCTTTTTATATAAAAAATGTAATACTTTTATAATGTTATCTATTTTATTAGAGAATAATTAGAATATATTATATTTTATTATGCATAGTATTTGCATAGTGCTCATAGTAGTGTTTGCATAGTAAAATCTTTTATAAAGTTATTCGTTTTATTAGATTATAAATAGAATATATTATATTTTATTTAAAAGATTTTGCTTTTAAATATGGACCGTCGATGAAAGTAAATCAATCTGGACCGCTCATGAGTTAGTTACTATCTATCCATTTTTCTATAAATAGAAGCTCATTCCTTCATTATTTCTTATGAATTCACCGAAACTCTGAGAGAGAAAACTATAGAGAGAAAGAAGAAAAATGTTCTGTTACTTCACTACTTCTATATCCAGTACTCTTCTTTCTAAGGTAGGGGATATTATTTGTTATACTCGTAAGGGGTATTATTTCTTCTGTATTCATGAAGAGAACTTATGTTATTCCATTATTTATTATTCTGTTGGAATAACCTGTATACGCGGGCTACCCTATACTTGGTGAAATTCTTCTGTTATTCCATTTTTTATTACTCTGTTGGAACTTCATGTTCATGCGTTTTGGCCCTGGTTCGGTTCTTCTTTACTATTCTCATGAATATCTTGTGCATGCGTTTTACTGGGACTCAAGTTCCGTATTTATTATTCCGTTGGAATAACCTCGTTCTGCAATGCGGTCTCTATCGCATGCATGGGGAATCCTTCTGTTATTCCATTCTTTATTATTTTGTTGGAATAACCTGTCTATGTGGATTACCACATGTATGGTGAACGAACTGTTGTATTTCATTCCTTGTTAAATTGTGGAAATGATATGTTTACGTGGATTATGATGAAAGTCATAATAAAAGCATTGGACTAATGAAAATCATGGGTATATGTGGTATTAGTAAGTGTTATGATGAGTTATGTTGGTTATTATGTGAAAACATGAATGTTTCTTAGAAATTACAAAGGGTTGAAAAATCAGATTTTGGTGAAAATGGAACATGAAATTCAATTGACCATCTCTCCTATTATATTTTGAATTTTTTAGTGTGGTCAAGTTCTAGAGTTAGGCCTATGAGTTTTGTAACTTATCCAAGTGGAATCACTGGAAAAGGTGTTGTAGATGTTTGTGTGGAATGATTTTAGCAAAATACGAAAAACTGCAAAATATGAAAAAGGTTGCTGCCATGATTTTAAAAGGGCTGTTTCGGCCACTTAATTTATGAGAAAAATTCTGGCCTTTTTGGAACATGAAAGTATATGGTATGAAGTACCTCCTGTCCAAAAATGAGCTCATTCCGACTTAAAAAGAGCAAGTTATTACCATTTCAATATTTAGATTTTTTCGACGAAAAATGCTATAACCGGAGTTCTATAACTCCGATGACCATGAAATTTAAACTAGAAGCTCACGTTAACATGTGTAAGAGATCCTGCCAAGATTTGGGAATTTCTGGAGGTAACCGTTAGGTAGCTAATTTCTTAAGGAATTAATTAGAAATTGATTTTTGAAAAATAGTAAATGAATTTTAGAAATGTCAAGAAAAATATATGTTCAATATGAGACTATATTATGCTAAATCCCAGAAAAGAATAATTTTTAGGACTGATTTAGTATTTTTCATGAAAATGATTTAGTTACGAACATATGAATTAAATATGTTATGTGAAGTTGAAAAATTGGTAAATAGGATTTTATGGCTTAAAAATCCTATATAAGGTATATGCAGATTTTTGATGAGTAATTTGATTATTGGTGATGAAATCTTATGAGTATGACATTTAGAATGATTAAATGCATTATTTGGAAAAATGTAAACAATTAAGTTAAATTGTTTATAAGTTTAAGAAGTGATTAAAATATTGTTATAATATTAACAATATTAGATTATGATTTTATTAAGTGATTGATAATGTTTGGATAAATTTAAAGTCTTTAATATTTATCCTTGACTTAGTTTGACTAATGCTTAAAATATTGTCATCATCCTCATGCTTATATTATGTTGAAAGTCATCTGTGGCCTGTAGTGCATAGATGGACTTGGTATGATTATGACCAGGGATTATTCGGTATAATCATAACCGTAATGTTACAAATGATGTGAAAAAAGTCCTTATTGGCCCGTAGTGCATTGATGGACAGTTTTTGGTATGATTATGGCTATGGATTCTCTTTGGCTGTAGTGCAAAGATGGATTGTTTTATGGCATAATCAGGACCGTTGATGAAAACACGATTATCTTTGGCCGTAGTGCATGGATAATTCATGGTCGTGATACTAAAGAATATCCTTGGCCTGTAGTGCATGGTTGATTCGATGATGTGGATTAGTTATTGAAGCTGAGTCTCAGCAATAAAATATTAATTCATGGATGTGATAATAATGAATATCTTTGGCCGTAGTTCAAAGATGATTTAATGATTATGAGCAGGAATTGTGATTTGGTATAACCATGATTTTTGATGTTTCAGGTGAAGACAGGTGATGAAAATTATCTTCGTCCTGTGTTCAAAAAGGAATTTAGAATCACAATTATGATTATGAGTTATTCACATGATCGTGGACGGGAATTGTTGATTGATGTTGCAGGGATAAAACATTATTGGTGGACTTTTAACATAGAGAAGATAATAGACCTTATGGTCTCTAACTGTGGAGGTTCTCCCTAAACAGTATAGAAAAGTGTGTTGTATTCTATACATCATTTAGTAGTTATATTTGGTGAATCAAATAGGGTGAGGCGAACCCAACTTTGGAAAGGTGTTTTCCCACTATCATACAAGATGTCTAATGACATACAACCTCGTGTTCTCATAAGACATGGTTGTGCACATCCACTTATTAAATATATCTATGAGCACTACCTGTATGATCTTGGAGTTTATTTGAAACATATTTGTAGACACTCAAAATTTTCTGTACTACTGTTACTAACATTGCAGGAGGACAGATTCTTCTTTTAAGAGGGAACCCTGAAAGACAATCCAAACCCCTACCGGATACTACCGGAAGTTCAGCATCAAACCCCGGATCGTAGTATGGGAGTAACCGAATCCAACCTCGGAGATAACCCCGAGGCCTGCAGATACAATACTGGAACTCACACCAGAGAAGACCGATTAATCTCAGAGATGACCCCGAGGTATCCAGTCTCAGTCCCAACCATGGGAATAGCCACCAACCTTGGTGATGAGCCCAAGGAATGCAATTTCAGAGATAACCCCAGAAATGCTTGTTTCAAATACGACCAACTTCAATCTCGACGATCACAACGAGATGCACTATACCAACCCTACAATAACATCGAGAAGACAGGCACACCTCAAAGATGACAATGAGGAGCTTCAACAATTGCAGCAGATTCAATCTCAAAGAAAGTCCGAGCAACGCTCATGACATCAAATTAATCCGGCGATAACACCGGTGAGGGGCAACATCGTCATCTCGTCAAACATGATGCCACATCACGTCTCTATGAAACGATGTCCCACAAGGCTAACCAATCCCGAGTGACTATTGTGCGGGGTAACGGATGAAAGTTGAAGCTTGAAGACCGGAGGGCATCATCCCATCTTCAATGACTTCGTACAAACTCTAATCCCATGCCATCGTACAAACTCTCGACAACGGCGGTCCAAAATAGGTCCTGTATACCTCAAACGGATGCCCTGATTGCACTTATGAAAGTTCGAGTGGACATTACAATGCCTAAGTGCACGTACTTCGAGACGACCCGACCCGAAAAAACCCGGGCCAACCCGGGTTACCTCTGGTACACCTGCGGCCCAGCCGCAGGTACACCTGCAGCTAATATGCCTATAAATAGAGGGCTTGGGGTGCTGATTTTGGAGGGAAAAAAGACGGGGAAACCCTGCACAATTTGCTCCGCACTCGCCCATATAGTGTATTTTCACCTTTTAAACACCTGTGAGCTCATATATAGCCTCTTTTGTACCCACAAAAGCCAGTGTTTACCCACTCTAAAGATATAGAAGCCTTCTTTATCAGTCAGCTGTAAGCCTTCTCACACACTTTAGAGTCTTTCTCTTCATCTTTGCACACACCCTTCTACACGTTGAGAGTCGTGTTGCTTGATTTTGCCTGGACTTCGGTCCGTGGTTTCGCTTTCACATCAGATATATATATATATTATATATATATTTACATATATATTGACTAACATTATCGAGTTATGCCTCGATTGAGCCTAGACTTCTTCGCCCTGTGCTTTATCATCGCTATATATATATATATATATATATATATATATATATATATATATATATATATATATAACTATGGTCGATTTGTCGATGAACCTGTACTTGATTCAGTGCGTTTACTCACTTTTATATATATATATATATATATATATATATATATATATATATATATATATATATATATATATATAACCGTGGTCTGACTCTGCTTATGGTGAGCCCAGGTTTTATATCTCGTGCATTTACTAAGCTTTATATATATATATATATATATATATATATATATATATATATATATATATATTTATACTATATATATGAACTGTGGTCGAACTCGCTTACGATTTGAGCCCGGATTTTACATCTAGTGCGTTTATTGCTTATATATATATATATATATTTTTTTTTTTCATCGTCACACAGAGTTTCCTTCGTGGCGGTTGATCGCTTCTTATGGCTTTATTTACATTTCGATCCCCACGGAGGAGGTGCTTCGTGGTTGGTGATCATGTCTCAGATATATATATATATATATATATATATATATATATATATATATATATATATATATATATATATATAGCTTTTATATATATATATACTTACTTTTTCATACAAATTGCAAAGATTTCTCGGCATCTAGGAATCATGTGATCACAGATTCATTCATTCCATTGATCTAGATTCGTTCCCGTGATGGACATTTTTCACCGTGTAGCGACTTGTAAATAATTCTCATGGTTCTGCGAATTTCCTCGGATGGTTTCCATACCCATGAGGAAGTCGACATTATTTTTGTATATTATTTTCATACGGATGCCTCGCATCCGTCAAATAAAATCAACCAAGCCGATCACTTAATAAAGTGGGAGTGTAAAAGGTCTCAATTCCTATTGAGCATTTGGGTTTGAAAAACCTCTTTTATAAAACATCACTGCCATATCTACCTAAAAATTGAATTTTTATATAAATTCAAACCCTGTTTATATAGGTTCGAACGAGGCCTCACACAACTTCCATATAACAGCACATTGACCCACACAAACACACACACACACACACACACACACACACACTCAGATAATAGTTTCTTGAAAAGAGGCGGTCACCGTGGTAACATGGATGTCGGGGGGTGCCTAACACCTTCCCCCCGTATAACCAAGTCCCCGAACCCTAAACGAATCTCAATTTTGCAAACCTTTTCTCGGTTGTGTTGGTACAACCATTTAAAAAACCAACTGGCGACTCTTACAGTCCATCGTCGACATTATACATGTCGGACCTTTTTCACTTATTTTTTCAAACAAATCTCACCTAAAATGAGAACACCAAAGAACAAGTAACTGAAAGGGACATCCAAAAATCCCGACGCCGACAAAGTGCGACTCTGCTGGGATTCCAAAGAAGAGGACTTAAGCCGCTATTACAATCTTTTTCAAAACTATTATCTGCTTGTGTGTGGATGTTGCATTTACATTTGATGAATGTGTACGAATGCATTTCCTTATTTTCACTTAGTGTTTTGCACCATAACTGCTTGTGATGCTAGTGCTTTGCACCATAACTGCTTGTGATATTAGTGCTTCGCACATGTCATCATTTTCATATGGTGAGACGCGATTTATGTGAATGTATGTTATGTGGTTCCTCCACCAGGAGGCTATCCCGTCGGTGTTTGATTACTGGACTCGTGAGAAGACTAATTCTCCGAGGATCAGGAATGGCACCACCCAAATTCGCTCCAGTTGAAAGACCGGATTAACTTCCCGTCTAGTAGATTGCGATGATTTGGGAACCTTCATGCCAAAAAGCCGCGAGAGTAACCTAAGATAGGTCAGCCTCTGATAAACCCAAAACGGAGGAAAGTCTCTTCATGCTCTCATTTCAATTACTTGTAAACATAATTAATTGTAATTTCATTCCATATCTATCTCCATGTAATGAGAAATATGAAGAAATGTGTACACATACATGCTACAAACAGCTGACATACGTTATGCAGGATAAAATTCCTAAAATGGACACATCACATAGCATGTTATTATATACATCCCCTAAAGACTAAACTATGCCAGTCTTTCGCAGGGAATCAATCGGACCTACTACCCGTTCAAAGTCCAAAAAGGCAACAGGCCTACAGTCAATCATGTCGTCATCCGACCAGACTGAACTTAATCCAGTTTCTCGCACAGAATTCGACGGATTAGGCAAACAAATTACAGATTTGGTTGTTCTACTCAAAGAATTACACCAGTTTACACAGGGTCAGAAAATACCCGTACATACTGAATCCTCCACACAAGGAGGAATCCAGGTCATTACCATACCTGAACCACAGTTGGATACGACCAACAAAACTCTTGATGCTGCCCATCCCACTGGAGATCCAGACACTGGTGACATCAAAAAGAAAGTCCTCTAAATGGAAGAGACCCTTCGCGCTATCAAAGGAATTGGAACACGCGGGAGTGTTTCATATGCTGATCTATGTATTTTTCCTGGTGTTCATTACCCAGAAATATTTAAAACTCTTGACTTTGAAAAATATGACGGGTTAGGATGTAACGTCCCCAAAATAGGTCCATTCCATCCAACCCATTCTGAGTCGCCAAATATATGGTACGAAAAAATAACTACAACTTTATTACAACAATTGTCGTGCAAAATACAACAACACATATGCTGTGAGTTTGGATACAAATATATACCAACTGTAGCACGTCACAATGACACCTTACATAAAGGTATAGTCAAAAATTATTTTAGAAATTAGAATCTTTGGGAAGTGCTCAAGGAAATCTTCGTATACGGGAGGCCTTGCTTTTAGGTTATGGTAGATATCATATGGCCACGTAATTATCCTTGGTTGACCTAATAGACCCCAAAGAAAAAACGAGAAGATTACTATCATATTCTTCCCAATGGTGAGTCTTCTCTTGACATATCATTATCTCCACCGCTCTAATTGGGTATTATACTCCAAACAAACACCAAGATTATATAGGTAGTGCTTGTAAATATACTCAAAGTGGATGGATGAGCACAACCATGTCTTATGATAACACGAAGTTTGTATGTCATTAGACATCTTGTATGATAGTGGCAAAAACACCTTCCAAGTTAAATTCACCTCACCTCAACATATATAAACCACCATTCTATTCCTCGCTATCCCCGCCGACCCAAATACACTTTTTATTACCCCCAAAAGGAATTGTGAAACAAAAGGGTGAGCACAACTAGCTCAAGAAAGAATATAATGACTAAAGATAAATAAATTATCAATAGTCTTCATCGAATAAATCGTAGATTTAGAACATATGGTAGATGATAAAACTTTTCAACCATAGTTGCAAATGAACGAGCAATCCATTAGAAGAGTCAAATAGACCATAAAATCTATTATCTTCTCCATGTTAAAAGTCCACCAATAATGTTTTATCCTCGTAACATCAATCAACAATTCCTCATCCACAATCACGTGTATAACTCATAATCGTAATTGTAGTTCTAAATTCCTTTCCTCATCCAAGACAAAGATAATTTTCATCACTTGTCTTTACCCAAACATCAAAGATCATGGTTATACCAAATCACGCTCATGTTCATAATCATACTAATAAATTCATCTTTGCACTACTACGGCCAAAGATATTCATCAACAGCTCATCTTTACACTACAAGCTAAAGATATTCATCAACAAAGTCATCTTTGCATTACGAGCCAAAGATATTCATCAATAATTCATCTTTTTGCACTACAAAGCAAAGATATTCAACAACAAAAGTCATCTTTGCATTACGAGCAAAAGATATTCATCAATAATTCATCTTTGCACTACAAAGCTAAGATATTCATCAACAAGTCATCTTTGCACTTACGAGCCAAAGATATTCATATATCAAAGAAATACATAATCATTTCGTGAAGTTATATAACAATAATTATAACCATGTTGATCAATTCACCTTTGCACTTAAGCTAAAAATATTCAATTGTAAATTCAATGGTCATGATCATACCACCAACAATTCAACTTTTGCACCATCGGCCAAAGAGAACCTATGGTCACGATCATACCAATAATCTACCCATCCTTACACTCAAGTCAAAGAGAAATATTATCATTAGGGTTATAAGAATGTTATATAAAAAAAATATAATCAAAACATGGTTTTAATTTCAAGAGTAAGATTCATAAATCAACGATAATTTGGTCGGAGAAGAAACCAATTTGTCGTGAATAGTACCCGTGATTCGTGACATAATACCGTAGTATACGCATAAGAACCTCGGCACGAAAAGATAAAGTTTCATAATAAAATTCATATCCATATTTATAACACCTTAATCCAAATGTTATAAATCACTTAGAAATCTCATAATCTAATATTATTAATATTATAATAATATTTTAATCATTTCTTAAACTTATAAATAATTTAATCCAATTATTTACACTTTAATAATTAATGCATTTAATCATCTAAAAATGCCAAACTCATAAGATTTCATCATCATTAACCAAAACCCTCATAAAAATCTGCATATATCTCATATATGATTCTCAAGCCAATAAATCATATTTTCCAATTTTCTTACTTCACACAACATATTTAATTCATTTACTCATAACTAGAACATTTTCATGAAAAATACCAAATCAGTTCCAAAAATATTTCTTTTCTGGGATTTAGCATAACATAGTCCCATATTGAACATATATTTTTCTCTAAATTTTAAAAATTCATTTACTATTTTTCATATGGCCAAAATCAATTTAATATTTAAACATTTATCATAAATTATACTTTTATCCAAAAATTCTGAAATTTACACGGTATACTAATATTATATAGATGTACTCCCAATAAAAATTTCATCAATTTTGGAGTTAATCACAAGGAGTTATAAATAGTTACTTTTAAAATAGTCTTTTCTCATAAAATCCATAACTCCTAATCTATACATCCAAAAATTTCCATTTTTGGACACACTCTACAAAACTCATCAAAATATCATTTCAAATTTTTCCAGAATTTTGAAGGTTCAGAAAAATTTCAAACTAAAAACATAATAACCCTTAAAATCCTTTTACTATCTCTTACCTCAAAAGAGCAACTTTTAATTAGAATAACGAATCTAACTTGCACCGTAGAGATAGCAACACTCAAAGTATACTCAAAATACTCACAAGAATACGCCGATAATATAGAGAGAGAAAACTTCAGCTTTTACAGTGTGATTTTCAATTCTAACCTAAGCACCCTATTTATAGGAAAATGCTTAGAACACCAAAGCGTAAAATTTATTAAAATATTAATATATATATATATATATATATATATATATATATATATATATATATATATATATTCACGCACACCTTGGAGAATCTGATCTCTGCTCTTTTTCCATGCTAGTAAGCACACCTACCTTGTTAAAAAACGTTTTCTTTTTTAAAACAAATTTAAAACTTTTGAAAAATAATTATTTTTGAGCTTGAACTTCAATAATTCATAATAAATAGCTCTTTTATCTGAAAATTGAATCTCTAATTTTTATAGGAAATTCAATTCTCTACAACTTTGCGTAAGAAAGTTTTTCCAAATTCCAAATGAAATTGACCAAAATCCATAAACCAGACGATTTTACGTGCTATAATCAAATTTCAAATAAGAAATGGGGTCCACCGAACACATAAAATATGCTTTAAATATTTTTTGGTAACAAAAATACTCCTCCTCCATATATACTCATATATCCCACATTCATCGTAAAAATATCATCATTATTATATTATTAAAATATAATAATATATTTAAATGAATTATTTTATCAGAAAAAGATAAAATTTCAATTTTCAACGATTGTCACATTAAAAATTTTCTCCATCTATATCCACACAAAATCAATATTTTCCTCATCATATTAATCAATAATTAATTATTCACAAATAATATTACATAATCACAATATTGACAACCAGGCAGTTCCCAAGAAAGAGGGGGCTTTCCAATAAGGATCTCTCCTTACTGGCGCGCAATTAGGTGACCAAACCTCTCCTTAGACAGAACTTTCTAGACATTGCCAATAATGTTATCCAATAATATTATTCAGATAATATGAATTATTTCTCCGATAATGGAAAATACTGTGTAATGACAATTCTTAAAACAACAGTAATATAGAATATCAACGCAGCAATTATTGAATCAATAAAATATAATATTGAATAAGAATTATCGTAACAATTATTGAGTAGTGCTTTTTTTTTACGTAAGAATCAATAATTGGTGCAATACCATGTGCTTCATGTGTTTTAACCAATTTAGTATTTTAACAAGATAATCTGCAGTAATAACTACGTTGTCATTTAAAAACAACTTATATTTGTCGTTTTTTTCATCCAATCGCTTTCCGTTATGGGGCCCACACAAGGCTGAGTTGTCGTACTGATATTCCCGACAAAAAGAATATTCCACGACCAAACAAATATTCTCCGACAACAATGAATATTTTATAGCCACTTGCATATTTTGTAAAATTTGCATATTTCACCCATAACTTTAAACTTTTATCAATTTAACCATTTACTAAATAATAATTATAAGAAAAATTGAATACTTTTATTTCATAAAATCCGGGGTCTTACATAGGAGATCCTTACAAACATTTAAAAGTGTTTATTGGTGAACTTGGATCCTATGCAGAGGATGAAAAACTCAGAATGCAATTGTTCCAAAAGAGTCTAACTAGAGAAGCCCGTTCGTGGTACACAAGATTAGACAACTCAAAATTCCATAGCTGGGAAGAGCTAGCACATGCTTTCCTCACTCAATACAGCTTTCAAACTCAGATGGCTCCTGATCGGTATCAAATTACCAAGATCAAGAAACAGTCTAACGAGTCTTTCAGAGAGTATGCCCAGAGGTGGAGACACCTGGCTACCTAAGTTAGTCCTACCATGATAGAATCAGAAATGGTCATGACTTTCATAGATATACAAGAGGCTCCCTTCTATGAAAGAGTTTTAGTCGGCATCGGCAAACCATTTTCTGAAATGTTCAAGCACGGGGAGATGGCTGAGATGGGATTGATGTCAGGAAAGATTCAAGACCTAGCTGCACTCAAAGTCATTAGCGATCACATCCAACTGAAATTATGGGAACAAATTCCAGAAGGGTCCATAAAAAGAAAGAAGAAGATGTTTCCCTAATACTACAGGGGCAAAAAGGCAATTAAAACATGCCTATTCAAAGGAGAAACTACACTCCTTTTCCAGCATAGTCTACAAACCCTCCAATACCAAAAGGTGGAGAAGTCAAACGCCCTCGAGTGTTTACACCCTTAGGGGATACCCTTGAGAACATCTTAAATCTTCTGACAACACAGAAGAAAATTACACATCTTCTTCCACCAGCTAGCCCTAATGGACGGGGTTTCAATGCTGCTAGGAAATGTGCTTATCATGCCGGGGCTCCTGGACATGATACTCAGGATTGTTGGGCCTTGAAACACAAGATCCAGGACCTAATAGACAATGGGGAGATCTTAGTCACCAAACCCGATCAGCCTCATGTTCAAGACAACCCTCTTCCTCAACACAAAGAAGAAGAGGTCAACAAGATTAATTGGAGCAATGGACAGAGTTCCAACTTCAGCTGTGAATCTTCCCAGACCCTAAAAGATGGTGATGACAGATGGGATTATGCCAAGTTCCAATTCATAATGGAACAAAGGATGAAAGCTCTCTGCAAACAAATTGAACAATTTGCGGAACTAGTGACTTATCAGCATCAAGTGACTCGCCAGTTAATCATCCAGGAACATGCCAGTCTCCTACCTATTATCATGAATATTCCCTCGTCACTTTTAGAAAATGAAATGCTGGAAGACAAAGTTACAAAGAGAGCAAATGCCAAAGTCCGTCGGGATTTCGCCAACAAAAGGGAATTCACCTATTTGGGCCAACCTATGGAGGAAATCCTTCATATGTTAATCAACGAAGGAAGGATCAATTCCCTTCTACCTCCAATCAACCCTCGTTCAGGACGGTACAACTCTGATGGAGTGTGTCAATATCACTCCCAGTCTCGTGGTCACAGCACAGAAGAATGCTGGGCACTCCGCCACCTTATTCAAAATATAATCGACAGTGGTGTCCTGCGCTTAGCAGACAAAGATACGGTGTTACGTGCAAGTGAGGATGCAGGCCCTACTAAGTGGAAAAGCGTGGTAGCAGTCATATCCACTGAAACTGATGGGATTATTATCTTACTCACAACGCCAACAATTCAACTTAAGGGAATAAACAATCCTGTGAAAGTGGTCGCTCCCGAGCCAATTAACTTGCCATGCAGAGCACAATATCGTATTATTAGCTTGCACAAGGTTTCGTGGAATTATGGAGAAGGTGAAGGATCCACCTCACATATCTCCCCCATCGGGTGATGAAGCCTACCACCAAATCAAAGGGGAGAATAGCCATGGAGAAGTTTGAAAAATTCCTCCGCGCTGTGGGTCATAATGAAGCCACGGTGGTTTTAAGCTTGAAAGAAGCTCCACAACAAATATCAATTTTGGACTTGGTCCTAACTTCCAAGAATCACCTAAGGTCTTCATAAAGGTTCTAGAAGAAGCCTATCTCCCACATCGCGGATACGTAAAAGTTTCAACATATGGTTGATCACATTTTCAACAACAATGTGATATCCTTCAATCGATGATGACATACCGCCCGGGACCGATCATTGCAAACCGCCAGCACGTCATGGCCTTGTCCTAAGGATATATGGTAGTTGAGTCTTAATAGATGGAGGTTCCTCTCTCGAATATCTCGCCCATATGCTACCTTGGTGAAGATGAACATCAATCTCAACCGAATTCGAGTAGTAGCCATACTATCATCAAAGCTTTTGATGGAGCCCGCCAGAATTCCTATTTGAGTAATTGAAATTTGCCAATCGAAATTGGTCCTCACACATTCTGCGTATCTTTTTCATGTGCTCAAGATAGATTCGGGATACAACCTGCTCTTGGAACGACCATGGATTCATATGGCTGGGGCAGTCCCCTCCACTCTTCACCAATAGTTGAAATACATTATCAACAATAGCCTGGTCACAGTCAACGCTAAACCAGAGATTCCTCAGCACGGAGACATGTCGTTTATCAATGCCAAAGCAGATGTAGAACCAGTCAGTTTTCATGCTTTGGAAATAAGCAACACCCAATACCATGCTATTGGAGCACCATTGTCCGAACCCAAGATTTCTACCGAGGTAATGTCTGCCACTCAAGAAATGATGTCGTTGGGTCATAAACCAGGATAAGGGTTGGGTAAAGATTGCCAGGGTATCAAGTACCCAATTCGTTTAACCAGGCAAGCTGGAATAACTGGGCTAGGCTATTCTTCCAATTTTAGTCACAGGAATCCTCATAAACATCAGCAGATTCCTTCAGCTTCAACCATGTGGCGTTTATATTCGCCTTCAAACTCTGAGTCCGCACAACCTCCCATAAAAGTGCCAGCCAATGTAATGGCTATGTTATGTCCCAAGCCGGTACCGGTGAAAGGAAAAGAAATTTTTGTTCAAAATCCCGCAGTGGAAGAAAAGGAACGAAGAATTAAGCAAGACGTCATACGGATGATGTCCGGTTTACGCATCATCATTCATGATGAACATACCAACAGATACACCCCATACGATGATTGCCCAGACGTAATGGCCATCATTCGGGACATGGAGGATGATGACAATCCCTCCATCACTGTGGTCCACCCGGACTTTACCATTGCCAATTAGAACAGCATTTCTTGCTTTGGTCGACGAAGGTAAAACGGCGTAACTCTTTTTTGCCTCAGTAGATATAATAACCGCTACTTTTCTCATGCACAAGATTAGCGCTTATTTTGCCAGTATATGCTAACACTGTGTATGATCAACACATTTCATATATACTAAGTGAAAGCATATTTTGTTTCAGGACTCTAAACTTAGATGTGCATGTAATTGCTGATACGATGCCTCTCCTACACAAGGATTGTACCTTTGATGTAGAGATGAATTCAGCCTTGGTGGATATACAGGATGACATTGAGGTTCCTCCAGAAATTCAAGAATGGGTCAAAGACAAACCTAAACCCAACCTTGATCAAACCACTTCTTTCAATCTCTAACCTTAGAAAGCCCTAAGTTAATCCAGATTGGTTCGTGACCTTACCCCAAACCAACGGAATGATATGGTTACGCTTATTAACCCAATTCCGTGGATGTGTTTGCATGGTATCATGAAGACATGGTGGGTTTGTCCAATCGACATTGTCCTTCATCGCCTTCCCATTAAAGAGGGATTTAGGCCAATCAAGCAGAAACTCAGGCGATTGAAACCTGAATGGAGTTTAAAAGTGAAAGAAGAAATTGTGAAACAATTTCAAGCTGGCATCATAATGGTGTCTACATATCCTCAGTGGATATCCAACATTGTACCCGTGCCTAAACCTGGAGGGAAGGTACGAGTTTGCGTGGATTACCAGGACTTGAACAAAGCTTTCTTAAAAGATAGCTTTCCCGTGCCATTCATCCACATTCTCATTGACAATATCATGCTTGATATACGACATATACTACCTTTTTCACGATTGCTTTATGGGTACCATCAGATTATGGTTGCTGAGGAAGATTGTGAGAAGACTGCTTTCATCATGCCTTGGGGAACGTTTTGCTATAGACGGTTGTCATTCGGCCTCATCAATGCCGGAGCCACCTATCAACGAGTTATGATGGCTCTTTTCCACGACTTAATGCAGAAAGAGATATAGATCTACGTGGATGACATCATTGTCAAGTCCCGAAAAGAGGATGACCATATAGACCATCTTAGAAAGTTGTTCAATAGGTTGCGTAAGTACAACTTGAAGTTGAATCCAGCTAAGTGCGCCTTTGGTGTTAAATCAGGCAAGTTGCTAGGATTTCTATTTAGCCACAAAGAGATTGAGCTGGATCCTGCAAAAATCCAAGCCATCACTGAAATGCCCATTCCTCAGACAGAGAAGGAAATACTGGGATTTTTGGGAAGAATCAACTTCATCAGCAGGTTTATCTCCCAACTCACAGCAACCTGTGAGCCAATCTTCAAGCTATTAAGGAAGAACTCCTCCATGTAATGGAAAGATGAGTGCCAGAATGCCTTCCTTACAATCAAGAAACAACTAGTCAAAACTCCTATTTTGGTACCACCCAGGGATGATGTTCCCCTGTTCATGTACCTGTCCATAAGTGACAATGCCATGGGCTGCATGCTAGGACAGAAGGACGATATAGGCCAATAACGAGCTATCTATTATCTCAGCAAAAGGTTTAGCAACAGTGAACACAAGTACACTCTGATCGAAAAGACGTGTTGTGCTTTAGCATGGGCCTCCATGAGGTTACAACATTACCTCCATGGTCACACAACCCATCTCATATCCCGCGTGGATCCTCTCAAGTACGTGTTCAGCAAACCTATGTTAAATTGCTGGCTGTCCAGATGACAGTTGATCTTACAACAATTTGACATCGTATATGTGACTCAAAAGTCCATCAAAGGTCAAGGAATCGCGAATCAATCGCCACCGCTTTTTCGTGGGGATTCAAACCCTTGAAACATATTTTCCGATGAAGGAGTAATGACAAAGGCAAAGAACACCATCAAGACGATACACGCCAAATATAGAAGATGTATTTTGATGGAGTCATTAATATGGAAGGTTCGGAGTCGAGCAGCGATTCTAGTATCTCGATACGGGAGCAAGATCCGTCGTAGCCACAAATTATAGTTTGTCAACACCAACAATATGACCGAGTATGAAGGTCGCCTCATGGGCTAAAACTTGCCCATTCAATGGGTATCGGCGGTTAACTATCTTTGGAGATCGCGAGTTGGTAATCAAACAATCCACCTAATCTATCAAACCAAGGAACTACATTTCTTTGCCTTACCACCTGGCGGTTTTGAAGATGGCTTTGAGTTAAAAAAAATCTCCTTTCTACATGTTCCTCGTAATAGGAATGACTTTGCGGACGCATTAGCAACTTTGGCCTCCCTGATTCGCATATCAGACAAGGAACATTTGCGAGCGTCACAATTTCCTTACACAAGGCCCCAGCCTATGGGAATTACGTTGGAGAAGTATCGAATGAGCTACCTCCCATCCAACATCCTTGGTATCACCATATCAAGGAATATCTACGAGATGGATCTACACCCGCTGAGGCGAGCCCGACTGAGAAAAGGCGGATCCATAGACTTGCTATGAAATTTTACCTGAGTGGAGATGCGCTCTACAAAAGAGATGCAGGACTAGGTCTCCTCAGATTTTTAGACAAAGATCAAGCCCAAAGGCTTATGGATGAAATCCATGGCGGAGTCTGTGGCCCCCACATGAGTGGTTCCCTCCTTGTCAAGAAAGTCCTCAGGACGGGACATTATTGGTTATCTCTCAAAGCTGATTGCAACGACCACGTCAGGAGTTGCTATCAGTGCCAGATTCATGGGAATGCTATACATGCCCCTCCACGGGAACTTCATAATATGAGTTCGCCTTGGCCCTCCTCAATGTGGGGAATGGACGTTATCGAGCCCATTGAGCCTAAGGCCAGTAATGGTCACCGATTTATCTTCACCATGATCGACTAGTTTTCCAAGTGGGTAGAAGCAGCCTCCTTCCCCAGGGTTACTAAAGAAGTAATCATTGCTTTCATCAGAAACAATGTCGTTTATCGATATGGACAACCAGAGGTGTTTGTGTCAGACAATGCCAAAAACCTCAATAACAAAATGATGGAGGAATTATAAAGTAAATTCCACATCAAACATCTCAACTCACCATCTATCGTCCAAGATGAATCTGTTGAAGCGGCTAACAAAAACATCAAGAAGATTATGCAAAAGATGTCCGCCAACAACAAAGATTGGCCTGACCTATTGCCTCTGACTCTGTTAGCCTATAGAACCTCGATCCATACTTCAACTGGGGCAACCCCCTACGCTTTAACCTATGGGATGGAAGCAAAGGTTCCCCATAGAAGTTGAGATGGAATCTCTCGTAGTGTTGATCGACGCCGCCACCGGATGAAGACCAATGTGTACAAGATAGGTATCACCAATAGTCTCTAATAGACGAAAGGCGAACCGCGGCTATCTTCCATGGTCAGTTATATCAGCAAAGGATCGCCGGATCCTACAACAAAAAAGTCCAGCTACGGCAGTTTAAACAACATGACTTGGTTTTGAAGAATATTCTTCACAACCAAGATTAAGCTAAAGGAAAATTCGCTAGTAACTGGGAAGGCCCGTTTATTGTCAAGGTAGTATTGACAGGAGGCGCTCTCAGATTGCAAGAAATAAACGGCGATGAATTTCCCCAACTCATCAACTCAGAAACCGTGAAACGGTATTATGTCTGAAGTAACCAGCAAACACCCTGGTGCATAATCATCAGGTCACCAGTCATTCCGGTTCTTTAACCTTTACCACATACAACTTTTCTACACTTTTCCCCTCAGGGAAACGTACTCTTCAAGCCAACAGCCTGGCTTCCTCCTTTGTGCTCATACAACTTAGGTCATCCCACCGCGGATTGAACCTCTTGTATTTGCAGTTTGCCTACCCATACCTGGGATCAAACTTCTCATACCTACAGTTTATCCTCAACCAGGGATTAAACTTTCGCCTCCCTACACTCTGACCTGCACATGGGATCACGCTTTTCTTCTCGCCCTGAGGGGCGAACTACGTCGACCTGATCTCCTCTTCAATAGGAGTACGTAGGCAACCATGTTTCATGGCCCGGTCGCAATAAAACAAAAACAACAAAAACATTTCTACCCTTACAAAAACAAAAACAACCAAAAACATTCCTACACCATGTCAGCCATATACAGCGTTGAACCTCTTACACCAGGTTCGAACTATGCAGACCTGATCTCCTCTTCAATAGGAGTACGTAGGCAGCCATTCATGGTGCGGTCTCACCCCCTACCAAAACATAAACCCTTGTCAGTTGGTACTGGGATCATCCTTCAATCCAATACATTTCATTGGCTTCAGACCAAAGGGATGGAATTACCTGAACTCCCCCCAAATAATAGATTTGACGACCATCTAAGCTGCGGTCATACCTTGAAGAGTAACACCAATCCATAAGAGGTGGAATTAACTAGGTTTCTCCTAAATAGAAGTACTGGCGACCATCTGTGGTGCAGTCAATCTCAGAGAGGAAAGCCACACTCCTCTCCACATTTCCATCCAGAAACTAGTCCCAAGACACCAAAGATGGTCGGGATACACAGAGATCGATGATCCATTCTAAACTATCCAGAGGAAACTCAATGTCCATCCACCTAGGAGGAATTCAGAATACATCAAGATCATAAGCCCTGAAGCAGCAGGCAAAATATCAAGTAAATAGCAGGGCATATCTAAAAGGGAAGTGATCCAAAAATATATTTCCCTGTCATATATAATGTTGTTTGATATATATACAATGTAAACTGTATATGACAAAATGGCTAAGCTAGTCTGTGCAGGTAAATACAAGCTCATCTACAAGTCAGGATATATACGAGCTAACAAACCCAACATGGCATCCCTCTCAGAAGACGAAGGCGAAGCTGTGGTCTCCTATATGAGAATATCCACACGACCCAAAAGATCTGCAGCCATCTGCATGGTGACCATATGATAATCAATATATGCACTCATCTCTGCAATCATGCCGGTGGTACTGTGACGGCTATATCCCGTGCAGATATAGCAATATCCCGCTCAACTATCACTGCATCTCTGGCTGATATAGCCTCATCCCGCTCAAAAACAGCGGCATCTCTGCGATCTAATACCTCGTCTCTCTCCAATAGAGCGTCGTCCCTCACATCAAGAGCAGTCGACATCATAGATTGAATCTGGTCTCTCTCAAAGGTCATCAGATGAAGACTCTACTCTAAGTATCTTGTCCGAAAGTCTTTGAATCACAACAAGATCGGTACTAGGAGAATCCGAAAGAAATGCTGGCAACCCAACAACGGGCTCCTCCTCGAAGTAGGTATCAATGCCCTCCATAGGCTCTACATCGTCCAACTCGCTATCCAGTACTGCGAATACTGCTGCAGCTGATAAAATCTCTTTCTCCATCCATGCGGAATACTCTGCAGAATAACCGGGATGACTGACAGAAAAAGCAGCTATCTCACGCTGATCCTAACAAGCATATACACGGGATCGGTCCTCTGCTGAGAGATATCGAGAAGCTGAACGCTGACCTATCGCCCCCTCGAAAGGATGAAAATCTTGGAATTGGTCGAACTGCGACATCACGGCCAGTGGGTGATAAGTAGTCACACCCCTCAAGCCAGCTAGAGGGAGGAAATCCATGCCCGGAGCGTGAGTAATGAAGCTGTATGGTGAGCAAAGCCCCGAGCACAGCAATATGCTAAATGGATCTCTGTTATCTGCCAAAAATGCGGACCAAGACTGAGCATCTGTACACTCTGATGGCTGAAAGGAGTATGATAGGGCCACTTCATAGGAGAAGCAATACCCATGTCGTCTAAGGGTACCAACCGGTCTCAAGTGTGACATAAACCACACGTACAACATGACCAAACTCCCTGTGAACACTCCTGTAGGATACGTGCAACAATAATAGATGCCGACCGCAGGTCTCTCTGCTATGATCATAGATCATGGGTATCTCTCTAGAGCTCTCACAACCATAATAACACCAATGTCTATCTCGTCCATATATCGTTGCATATAGACATACGACAGTACGCACAGCAGCAGTACATCAACTCTGGCCAAACGCCAATGGTCCTCCGGTCTGTGAAATCCCTTGATATCGTGAATAGCTATCCTCCGAAAGTTAAATCTATCATACAAAAACGCTGGAGATCACATGGCTAGATGTCACCGTCCCCGCACTACTCTTCGCACCTCAATCCTCGTGAGAGAGTCATGAATCGCCTACTCTTGTCTCCCAAAGCTAGATGCACGCAAGGTCTGTCTAAAGGCAGCATCGTCAAACGTGCATACTCCTCCGAGTAGAGTCAACTCATGGGTGCTAAAATGTAATACACGCTTATCGGCGTACCAATGCTCTAAAGATCCCATCTACAAATCCTGCAGGAACCTGAAACATCAATAATGTCATGGTATTCTGTAGCAACTAATCTACGGTCACCCTATCTGGGGGTGAACATGCTATCGTACCACGATCGCATACCTAATTCCACCACTAATGGTGGGGTAAGATCTATACGGCTAACTGTCGAAGAGGACATCTGTGCGAGTCATGTCATAAGACCATTCAGGGGTCAATGCCGAATATCTCTGGACATACAAACATATGCATAACATGATACATGCATAACAGATAATGGATGGCAATATGATATAGGGAATGAAAAATGGTGCATACATTCCTAAGTATATCATCACCTAATACATCAGCTCTGTACAGCTAAAAATACAGGGAAATGGGGCACAGCCGCCCTACTACTAACAGAGGCCTATCAAAAGATATAGCGAGAATGGGGAACAACCACCCAATATCTAACAGAGGCCTATCAAAAGATATAACGAGAATATACATCAGAAGAAAACCAGGGTCTTGATGTCTACGTCCTCAATCCTGTCCACCTGATGTAACTCCTCCTGAGTCATTAGATCTTTATCAACAGGGATGTCAGGCCTATAAAGAGGAGGATCTGCGCCGGCAAAACCGAATGAGTCGTCTGAGGGGCTAGTGCCTGAGTTGGAAGGAACAAATGACTCCGCCTCTACTAGATCTCTGCCCAAATGTCGAATAAATATGTGTGCCTGATCCAACTGCTGGGTCAAGCTATCAATCTAGGTCATATGAGTCAGAGCTCGGACACAAGCTACCCAATCTGTCATCATCAAAGATCCTGGAACCATATCCCCCATAAACTGTGTGGCGCGGGACTGGGCTCCAATAGTGCGAGGGGACCACCACCTCTGGAACGTCTCCTGAGTACATAGACCCTCTGATAATGCAAAACCGTCAACCCCCAACAATGGGATATCAATGACGGTGATCGCGATACGGCCAATGACGCTCAAGCGGAGGCAAGATCAAGATACTGAGATCTCCCCGTGGTGCTCCTAATAGCACGCTCTCCGAAATAGAGCTCCCAGCCTCCATTAGTGAAGAGAGGAACTCTCCTGGTAGAGATTAAATACTCGACTCCGGTCGGAAGTCCATCCTCAAAGCCGATGGTCAAATGCTCCCCTGAATAGGGAATCCATGTAATGGTACCCGTGGTCAAGAAATCCAAATTTGATACTGGCGGTGGAGTGAATCCTTCAGCTACAAGGACCTCCGGAAAAATAGAATGGTGCCATCATCGTCCTCACAGGACGCAAACATAGGAGCCTCTCATAGGCCCAAAATTGCCAACACAATGGCAAAACATCTGCTATCAGTAAACACTTTTAACCTATGAATGGGAAAAGACAAGAGAGGTACTCACCAGCAGAAATGGGTAAAATCCTAGCCAAGCCTCGGTCAAACCCTGTGAGCGCATGCGCATGCCCCGGAGGAAATAGGCAAAGGTGTAAGAGCCCCAGTCATACTCTCCTATACGGTCCACATCGCATGTGGCGCTGACCAAAGTGAAAGATACTGTGGAAGAGTTATCTGCTATGAAGCAGCCTCGAATGATCAACAGGAACAATCGCCGCAGAACGCGATCCCTGATCCAGACAACATCAGGCATGGGCTCACTCAATAGCCCGCTCATAGCATCTACACTCAAAGGACTCGAACGAGCATACCATGCCTTTGAAAGCCCCACGAACTCCTAATAAGGATCTGACGGCAGTAGGGGTAATATTTTCCATGCAAGGCACTGGCTCCCCTCCAAACTCCATACCTGTGATAAATTGCCAATCCATAGGCGTCATCATCACCTCACAATCCAGCAGATGGAGTGACTGAGTCTGATGAAACCATCGCTAAGAGAAAGCCCTGAGGTAACCCCAGGGATATCGACGGGGAAAGATGGAGAAGAATGCCCCGAATCCCCACTCATGCACTACCGCTCTTTAGTCAGGATGAAGCGCCTGGTACATGGAGTGAATGCTAAACCAGTTCCCTCGAGGCTGTGTAAATCCTGAAACCTGCATAAAATGCAGATCAACATCAGAACCCTTTAGTCCTCATCAATAGGAAAGAAGGAAGATCAAAGTCTAACACCATACCTCGTTAGCATGCAAATACATCGATGGATGTTTACCCAAATCACCCAGCAACTCTGGGTTCACCACCTGAATGCTCGGAAGCTCCCTGCGAGGGACATGTGCAGCAGGAGTGGGATCCTCAATCGGAATATCCGCCTCCTCGTCCTCAACGTCTGGAACATCTACCTGGACAGGACGTATCACGGCCTCCACCAACCGGCGAGGCTGTCTGACAGAATGAGGAGGAAGCAGTTCAGAAGCCCTCCGCCATACGCCAGAAGCGGTC
This sequence comes from Panax quinquefolius, assembly GCA_020205615.1. Taxonomy (NCBI): domain Eukaryota; kingdom Viridiplantae; phylum Streptophyta; class Magnoliopsida; order Apiales; family Araliaceae; genus Panax; species Panax quinquefolius. The sequence goes on along the minus strand of CM035160.1, from coordinate 72,200,578 downwards.
CTGTAAGAACTGCTTGGCTGATCCAGATCCATAATATCCGGACAATAATTCTCCAAATCACCTCAGAAAGGGTGTGGTATTTCCTTACCTGGAGCTTTTTAAAATGCATTTATGACTATATGCATGCATGCATTTACTTTAGCATATAATAGAGTTAAAATGCATGACTACCCAATGCCTACATTTGGAAAAATTTTGCCATAGTCCCCTTTGAAAATAGGGACTATCCACATGCACATAGGCATGTCTAGGTGGCCATTCAAGAGCACACCGCCCCAAAGTTATATACATAATATATGCATTAAAATCAAAATCATCATGCACAAGGCCAACCTCAATGCTAGGAGTACTTTGCCTTTCTACCTTTTGCTCATTGGACCTCAAATAGACAAAAATAGCGAGAAAAAAGGTGCCAATTGACTCGCCTCGTAAGTCAAATTTTTCACATCATTATGTTCAAATGATGGTTTAATACTAACATTTACTATGTTGAATATTTTTATCAAGTCATTTGTGCATACATAATCACTACTATGTGTTCAGATGCATTTCGTGCGATAACTCACAATCTAACGGACAGAAACTAGAAAAAATACATGCATACGTTACCATGACAGTGTAGAACACTTGTACGGTGATGTAAATTTGCGAAAGCGCACCAACTCAAAGCCAGATCCAAGATGGCTCGTGGTTTATTCTATGCGAAGCGAGTTGAAAATGACTTGTGAAGACCAGCCTGCAGGATTTATAATCCGTGCCTGGCTGCAGGCCCACCTGCGGCTGCAGTAGGTGCACCTGCGGCTCCCCTATTGGAGTTCCACCCCTCCGAATCAGTCCAGTTTGAGTTAAAACGGAGTTCTTATGGACTGGAAAGGTCAAATCGAGAAGAAAAATGCCACGCGATTAAGTAAAACTGCATACAATCCTGGTCTTCTCAGATGAGATTTTGAATTTGTCCAGCATTCATTGGTAATCACCTAAATACAAGGTATACGCTACCAATGATCCCAGTTGTCACAAGTCACATACGGCAATACCTTATACAGGTCCGATGCCGCCAACTTCGTGTTGTTACCCTCCGTATATCCCCGACGGGGGTTACAATGTAAGTCCCCGACGGTGGTTACAACGTAAATCCCTGATTGGGGTTACAATGTAAGTCCCCGACGGGGGTTACAACGTATGTCCCCGACGGAGGTTACAACGTATATCTCCAGCGGGAGTAATAATGCGTGCTCAGCCATTGACACACCTATCAACGAAGGTCAAGCAACCTTGACGTTATCTCAGGGGATGGCAAGTAAACCCATCAAAGCCTTGAGGGCTGTGCGATTATTGCGTACTCACTTATAAGTCCCCAGTAGATCCCCAACGGGGGTTACAACGTGAAATCACGGTAGGGGATTACAACGTACATTCAAGCCATTGACACACATGTCAATTGAGGTCAAGCAACCTTGACGTTATTTCAGGTGATAGTGATTAAACCTATCAGAACTCTAGAGCTATCCGAGGTTTTCAAACCCGACTGCTCGTAACTGGAATATCCCCGGCGGGGGTCACAACGCAATGCTCCATTAATTCACACGTCAATGAAAGTCAAGCAGCCTTGACATTATATCCCACAGGATTTTTCAACCGTTGATTCACATGTCGGTGAAGTACACGTCAACGAAGGTCAGGCACCCCTTACAACATTTACTATTGGCAGTAAATCCAGCAGGATCATGACATACACTGGCGATACTAACCAGGAAAGGTTAACGTTATCAAAGAGGATAGATGATGGAATATGTTATACACATCCTCAAACAGATCAAGCTTTATCCCCACAGATCTCTTACACATAAGAGGTACATCTTCAGGATTAAGTCATAATAAAAAACACAGGGATTTGGTGATAACTCCAACATCAACATCCTAACAGATTTGGCTTACACATCGAATCTGGTCAGCATTGCCAATCCCCAGTCGAAGCAACAGGGAATCAGCAATCATCCCCAACGTGTTGGGCTATAACCCCATACACATGCATCATACATTTGCATCATGTTGCTGTCCATAGTACCATGTTCGTCTTGTTACGTTTCAAGTGTCTAGGATTCTTTATCCTACCCATGCATCGCCATGCATGAGTATGATAAAGAGGGGCATCTGTAGACACTCGAAATTTTCTGTACTCATCACATTAACATTGCAGGGAGGACATATTCGCGTCTTTAAGAGGAACCCCGAAGACAATCCAAACCCATACCGGATACTCTTTGAAGTTCAAAGATCAAACCCCATATCGCAATGCAGAGTAACCGAATCCAACCTCAGAGTTAACCCCGAGGCTTGCAGATACAATACCGGAACTCACACCGGAGAAGACCGATTAATCTCAGAGATGACCCTGAGGTATCCAGTCTCAGTCTCGAACATGGGAATAGCCACCAACCTTGGTGATGACCCCAAGGAATGCAATTTCGGAGATAACCCCGGAAATGCTTGTTTCAAATGCGACCAACTTCAATCTCGGCGCTACATAACGAGATGCACCAGACTAACCCTAAGAATAACATCGGGAAGACAGGCACACCTCAAAGATGACGATGAAGACCTTTAACAATTGCAGCAGTCCAATCTCAGCGAAGTCTGAGCAACGTCTGCTTTATCAGCCCAATCCGGCGATAACACTGGTGAGGGGCAACATCGTCATCTCGTCCAACACGATGCCACATCACGTCTCTATGCAACGATGTCCCACAAGGCTAACCAATCCCGAGTGACTATTATGCGGGGTAACGGATGAAAGTTGAAGCTTGAAGACCGGAGGGCATCATCCCATCTTCAATGATTTCGTACAAACTCTAATCCCATGCCATCGTACAAACTCTCGACAATGGCGGTTCGAAATAGGTCATGTATACCTCAAACGGATGCCGGAATTTCACTTCTGAAAGTTCAAGTGGACATTACAAAGCCTGAGTGCACGTACTTCGAGATGACCCGACTCGAAAAACCCGGGCCAACCCGGGTTGCCTCTGAGTACACTCATGCCCACCAGTACACCTACACCTCGCCTAATATGCCTATAAATAGAGGGCTTGGGGTACTTGATTTTGAGGGAAAAGACGGGAAACCTCGCACAATTCGCTCTGCACTCGCCCATAGAGTGTATTTTCACCTTTTAAACACCTGTGAGCTCATATATAGCCTCTTTTGTACCCACAAAAGCCAGTGTTTACCCACTCTAAAGATATAGAAGCCTTCTTTAGCAGTCAGCTGTAAGCCTTCTCACACACTTTAGAGTCTTTCTCTTCATCTTTGCACACACCCTTCTACACGTTGAGAGTCGTGTTGCTTGCTTTTTCCTGGACTTCTGTCCGTGGTTTCGTTTCAGTCTGTATATATATATATATATATATATATTTACAAATATATTGACTAACATTATCGAGTTATGCCTCGATTGAGCCTAGACTTCGGTCTAGTGCGTTTATTCGCATATATATATATATATATATATATATATATATATATATATATATGAACTATGGTCGGACTTTGTTCGATGAGCCTAGACTTTGGTATATATATGAACTGTGGTCGGACTCTGTTTGACGAGCCTGGATTTTACATCTAGTGCGTTTATTGCTTATATATATATTTATTTATTTATTTTCGTCCTGCCTAGAGTTTCCTTCGTGGCAGTTGATCGCTCTTATGGCTTTATTTACATTTCTGATCCCCCATGGAGGTACTTCGTGGTTGGTGATCATGTCTGTATATATATATTTACAGCTTTTTATATATATATATATATACATGCTTACTGCTTTCAAATAAATTGCAGCATTCCGTGTGCCTAGGAATCATGTGATCACAGATTCATCCCATTGGATCTAGATTCGGTTCCCGTGATGGACATTTTTCAAATTTATAGCGACTTAAATTATTCTCATGCGTTCCGAATTTCCGAGATGGTTTCATACCCATGATGAAGTCGGCATTATTTTTGTATATTATTTTTCGTACGGATGCCTCGCATCCGTCAAATAAAATCAACCAAGCCGATCACTTAATAAAGTGGGAGTATAAAAGGTCTCAATTCCTATTGAGCATTAGGATTTGAAAAACCTCTTTTATAAAACATCACTGTCATATCTTGCTAAAAATTGAATTTATATATAAATTCAAACCATGTGTATATTGGTTCAAACGAGGCCTCACACAACTTCTACATAACAGCACATTAACCCACACACACACACATACACACACTCAGATAATAGTTTCTTGAAAAGAGGCGGTCACCGTGGTAACACGAATGTCAGGGGGTGCCTAACACCCCCCCCCCCCCGCATAACCAAGTCCTCGGACCCTAAACGAATCTCGGTTTCACTGACCCGTATAACAGTGTCACATCACTGGGTCAATGTGCAAACCGCTTTCTCTCGCCAGGTGTTGGTACAACCATTTAAAAACCAATCGACGACTCTTATCAGTCCATCGTCGACATTATACATGTCAGACCTTTTTCACTTGTTTTTTCAAATAAATCTCACCTAAAATGAGAACACCAAAGAACAAGTAACGGAAAGGGACATCCAAAAATCCCGACGTCGACAATAATTTTCACTTGGAGACAACAGAGATATTTATATGTGAAGAGAAGACTCACCATTGGAAAGAAGATGATAGTAATCTTCTTGTTTTTCTTTGGGGACTTTTGGGTCAACCAAGGATAATTCTGTGGACATATGATATCTATCATAACCTAGACGCAAGGCCTCCCATGTACGAAGGTTTCCTTGAGCACTTCCCAAAGATATTAATTTCTAAAATAGTTTTTAACTATACTTTTATGTAAAGTATCATTGTAAGGTTGTGGTCGAGGTACCATGAGAGTTACATACATTTGTATTAAAACTCATAGTTAATTGTGGTCGTATTCTATACGACAGCTCAACAGTTGTATAAATAAAGTTATATTTGAATTTTGTACCATGTATCTGGCGACTCAGAATGGGTGTTGTATACCTAATTTTGGGGGCGTCACAGTTGGTATCGGAGCTTAGGGATATGGTCATTGGCGGAGATAAGAGTCTAGAACTAGGAGGGGAGAGACGAGTTATATACTTCGCTAGTGTGTGACTTACCTAAGCTGAAATTGTTTACTTGATAAGTTGACAAATTATGATATGTCGATTAACCTTTGTTTTGAAGATATATTCTAGAATGATATCTGAAATACAGGAGATGAGCAATGGAAAAATTATGATACAGAGGATATAACCGAGAAGGTACAATCCGAAAAGAAAGCAAGGTATTCTCATCTCTTCGAATATCAGGTAGGTACGTAAATTTTGAGGGCGAAATTTCATAAGGAGGGGTGATTGTGAGACCCCGAATTATATGAAATAAAAGTATTCAATTTTTCTATTTTGGTAAATAGTTAAATTGATAAAAGTTTAAAGTTAAGGGTAATATGTGATTTTTTTTTGCAAAATAAGCAAGTTGATATAAAATATTCGTTGTGTTTGGAATATTCGATTAGTTTGGAATATTCTTTTTGTCGGGGAATATCCGTATTTATTTTACAATCATTGGTGGACCCCACAATGGAATTATTGTCGAATTGAGAAAATGACAAAAATATTTTTATGAAAATAACGGCGGAAGTTTTACCATTAATTGTTGAAATACCCGGTGTTAAAAGTACAGTAATACGCGTGGTTGTATAGTAGCACACGGTATTGATTATTGATGCTTACGTAATAAGTCACTCAGTTTTGTTTTATTTAGTATTATTAATGTAATAAAACAGAAAAGCTTTATAAAACAGAATACTTTTATAAAGTTATTCGTTTTATTAGGCTAATAGTAAAAAATTTTTATATAAAACAGAATACTTTTATAAAGTTATCTGTTTTATTAGACAATAATTAGAATATATTATATTTTATTATGCATAGTGTTTGCATAATTACTCAGATAGTATTTGCATAGTAAAATCTTTTATAAAGTTATTCATTTTATTAGATTATAAATAGAATATATTATATTTTATTTAAAAGATTTTGCTTTAAATATGGACCGTCAGATTAAAGTAAATCAATCTGGACCGCTCATGAGTTAGTTACTATGCAGTCCATTTTTCTATAAATAGAAGCTCATTCCTTCATTATTTCTTACGAATTCACTGAAACTCTAGAGAGAGAAACTATAGAGAGAAAGAAAAAAAGTGTTCTGCCACTTCACTACTTCTATATCCAGTACTCTTCTTTCTAAGGTAGGGGATATTATTTATTATACTCGTAAGGGGTATATTTTTTTTTGTGTTCATGAAGAGAACTTCTGTTATTCCATTCTTTATTATTCTGTTGGAATAACCTGTATACGTGGGCTACCCTATACTTTGTGAAATTCTTCTGTTATTCCATTTTTTATTACTCTGTTGGAAAATCTTGTCTGTGCATTTTACACCGGACCTGGTTCCGTCTTTATTATTCTACTGGAATATCCTCTCTCTCATGCGTTTCTGTGGGACCTGGTTCCGTATTTATTATTCTGTTGGGAATAACCTGTCTGTGCAGTCTCTATCGCATGCATGGTGAATTCTTCTGTTATTCCATTCTTTATTATTCTGTTGAAATTACCACATGCATGGTGAACGATCCGTTGTATTTCATTCCTTGTTAAATTGTGGAAATGATCTGTTTACGTGGATTATGATTAAAGTCATAATAAAAGCATTGGACTAATGAAAATCATGGGTATATGTGGTATTAGTAAGTGTTATGATGAGTTGTGTTGGTTATTATGTGAAAACATGAAAGTTTCTTAGAAATTACAAAGGGTTGAAAAATCAGTTTTTGGTGAAAATGGAACATGAAATTCAATTGACCATCTCTCCTATTATATTTTGAATTTTTGAGTGTGGTTAAGTTCTAGAGTTAGGTCTATGAGTTTTGTAACTTATCCAAGTGGAATCACTGGAAAAGGTGTTGTAGATTTTTGTGTGGACTGATTTTAGCAAAGTACGAAAAATTGCAAAATATGCAAAAGTGTCATGCCACCACGATTTTAAAGGGTGTTTTTTACCACTTAATTTGTGAGAAAAATTATGGCCTTTTTGGTACATGAAAGTATATGGTAGAAAGAACCTCCTGTGCAAAAATAAGCTCATTCCGACTTAAAATGAACAAGTTATGACCATTTCAATATTTAGGTTTTTCCGACGAAAAACTCTATAACCAGAGTTCTATAACTCCGATGAACATGAAATTTAAAGTGGAAGCTCACGTTAACATGTGTAAGATCCTGCCAAGATTTGGGAATTTTTGGAGTTAACCGTGAGGTAGCTAATTTCTTAAGGAATAAATTAGAAATTAATTTTTGAAAAATAGTAAATGAATTTTAAAAATGTTAAGAAAAATATATGTTGAATATGAGACTATATTATGCTAAATCCTAGAAAAGAATAATTTTTGGGACTGATTTAGTATTTTTCATGAAAATGATTTAGTTACGAACATATGAATTAAATATGTTATGTGAAGTTGAAAAATTGGTAAATAAGATTTTATGGCTTGAAAATCCTATATAAGGTATATGCGGTTTTTTGATGAGTAATTTGATTATTGGTGATGAAATCTTATGAGTATGGCATTTAGAATGATTAAATGCATTATTTGAAAAAATGTAAACAATTAAATTAAATTGTTTATAAGTTTAAGAAGTGATTAAAATATTGTTATAATATTAACAATATTAGATTATGATTTTATTAAGTGATTGATAATGTTTGGATAAATTTAAAGTCTTTAATATTTATCCTTGATTTAGTTTAACTAATGCTTATAATATTGTCATCATCCTCATGCTTATATTATGTTGAAAGTCATATGTGGCCTGTAGTGCATAGATGGACTTGGTATGATTATGACCAGGGATTATTCAGTATAATCATAACCGTAATGTTACAAATGATGTGGAAAAAGTCCTCATTGGCCCGTGGGTCATTGATGGACAGTTTTTGGTATGATTATGGCTATGGATTCTCCTTGGCCGTAGTGCAAAGATGAATTGTTTTATGGCATGATCGGGACTGTTGATGAAAACACGATTATCTTTGGTAGTAGTGCATGGATAATTAAATGGTCGTGATACTAAAGAATATCTTTGGCTCAGAGTGCATGGATGATTCAATGATGTGGATTAATTATTGAAATGAGTCTCAAAGAATCGAAATATTAATTCATGGATGTGATAATAATGAATATCTTTGGCCGTAGTGCAAAGATGATTTAATGATTACGAGCAGGAATTGTGATTTAGTATAACCATGATTTTTGATATTTCAGGTGAAGACAGGTGATGAAAATTATCTTCGTCCTGGGTGCGAAAAGGAATTCAGAATCACAATTATGATTATGAGTTATTCATATGATTGTGGACAAGAATTGTTGATTGATGTTATAGGGATAAAACATTATTGGTGGACTTTAACATGGAGAAGATAATAGACCTGATGGTCTATTCGACTCTTCTAATGGATTGCTCGTTTCGCTGCAACTATGGTTGAAAAGTTTTATCATCTACCATATGTTCTAAATCTCTGATTTATTATTGATGAAAGCTATTAATAATTTAATTATCTTTAGTCATGATTTTCTTTACTGGGCTAGTTGTGCTCACCCTTTCTGCTTCACAATTCCTTTCAGGTAATAAGAGTGTTACCGTAAGAGTGTTGCCGGGTCGAGTGGGGATAATAGGGGAATAGAACGGTGGTCTCTAGCTGTGGAGGTTCTCCCTAAACAGTATAGAAAAGTGTGTTGTATTCTATACATCATTTAGTAGTTATATTTGGTGAATCAAATAGGGTGAGGCGAACCCAACTTTGGAAGGGTGTTTTGCCACTATCATACAAGATGTCTAATGACATACAACCTCGTGTTCTCATAATACATGGTTGTGCACATCCACTTGCTGAATATATCTACGTGAACTACCTGTATGATCTTGGAGTTTATTTGAAACATAATTTTCACTTGGAGACAATGGAGATATTTATATGTCAAGAGAAGACTCACCATTAGAAAGAAGATGATAGTAATCTTCTTGTTTTTCTTTGGGGACTTTTGGGTCAACCAAGGATAATTCTGTGAACATATGATATCTATCATAACCTAGACGCATGGCCTCCCATTACGAAGGTTTCCTTGAGCACTTCCCAACGATTTTAATTTCTAAAACAGTTTTTAACTATACTTTTATGTAAAGTATCATTGTAAGGTTGTGGTCGAGGTACCATGAGAGTTACATACATTTGTATTAAAACTCATAGTTAACTGTGGTCGTATTCTATGATGACTCCAACAACAAGATAAATGAAGTTGTATTTGAATTTTGTACCATGTATCTGGCGACTCAGAATGGGTGTTGAATACCTAATTTTGGGGGCGTCACAAAGTTTGCCTACCATGAAGGGCCTGACAAATTCATAAGGACCACCTGCCAAAAAGGCTACCATCGAATGGTCAGCGACTCCCCCCTGTCCTCCTTGCACCATTGTGAATTTAGGACCAATGAGAAGAAAATCAATTGTGGAAAAGTAAATCTTTTATTGATGATGATACAATATTTATAGACTTTCGGGATACTGATTCGATATCTACTGAAAATACTTCTGAAGTCTACCAGCGTGCCAAGTGTTCTTGATATCTAATCCGTCCAATGTCTTTAACCGATAAGTTCCTGGTTTCAGAACTTCAACTACTTCGTACGGTCCTTCCCAGTTCGGCATCAGCTTTCCCAAATTCTAAGGCATAGATGCTTCGACTTCCCTGAGGACGAAATCTCCTACTTCAAATCTACGAAGCTTTACCCCTTTGTTGTAATATTTAGCTACTCTTCGCTGATATGCCGCCAACTTTATCAAAGCTACCTCTCTGACTTCTTCCAACAAGTCCAGGTTGGTCTTCAGCCCTTCATCATTGTAGATCTCTTTAAACTGACTAACCCAAATCTAGTGGACCCGATCTCAACAGGGACTAAGGCATCAGTGCCATAAGCCAATCTGAAAGGTGAATCTCCCGTGGTAGTACTCGGCGTAGTCCGATATGCCCATAACACACTGAGTAGTTCCTCTGGCCATCTTCCATTAGCTTCATCCAATCTGCGCTTGACCCCAATCAGTAGCGTTTTGTTAGTCACCTCGACCTGCCTATTTGATTGTGGATGAGCTACCGAAGTCTTCCTGTGTTGAACCCTAGTTCTTTCAAAAATCCTTCAAACTTTGACCCCATGAACTGGTGTCCGTTGTCCGATATTACCACTTTAGGAATTCTGAAACGAAATATTATCGACTCCTTCATAAACTTCAAACATTCTTGTTCTGTAATCAACCTAAGTGGTTTCACTTCTACCTATTTGGTCATATAATCAATGGCGACTATAACAAAACTGACCTGACCTTTGGCTTTCGGTAATAGACCCAATATATCTACCCCCCAGACAGCAAAGAGAATAGGAGATAAGATCGAGTATATCTCTTCTGGTGGCTGATGAGGGATCAGACTATTCAGCTGACATTTCTTGTATTTCTTCACATAATCCGTAGCTTCTTTGAAGATGGTTGGCCAGTAGAAACCCTGTCGAAGCACTTTGTAGGCTAATGACTTAGGAGCCATATGCCATAAATTCCTTCATGAACCTCCTGAAGGGCATATTTGGCCTCGGATGGAACCAAACATTTCAATAATGGGGACGAAAAAGCCCTTCGAAAAAGATCCCCATCAATTAGAACAAAATTAGCACTCTTGTACTTAACTTTTTTGGCCAACATTTTATCCGAAGGAAGGACGCCATCTGCCAGATATTCTATATACGGAGTCATCCAACAGTTAGAACTTTCGAGACACATCACCGGTTCGTGTTGGATACTAGGCTGCTGCAGAACCTCCAGATAAACTGATCCATCAAAGTTGTTAACGTCCGTAGTGGCTAGGTTTGACAATGCATCGGCAATGGAATTATCGTTATGCTAAACACCCTGAAATTCATAGGAGATGAAACATTGAAGCCGATCTTTCAATTCTGCCAAGTATTTGATCATTTTCGGACCTCGAGCTTCTAACTCCCCCTAAACCTGCTTGATAACTATCTGAGAGTCACTATAAATGACCAATTTTTGAACTTCAAGACTCTTTGCCAATCGAACTCCGGCCAACACTGCTTAATACTCTGCCTCATTATTTGTAGCTCTGAACCCAAATTTGATGGCCTGCTGTACCTTGAATCCCTTCGGACTTGTTAAGATGACTCATGCTCCACTGACGTTCGAAATAGAGGATCCATCTACACACAGCGTCCACGAGTTCTGACTGTGTTGAAGAACTACAACTGCTTGATCAGATGCTTCAGCTTCTGGTAGCTCAGCATATGCTTTGCAGAACGAACATTCCACCATGAAATCGGCCAAGGCGTGCCCTTTAATAGCTGTTCGGGGATGGTATTCAATAAAAAATTGGGATAACTCCATTGTCCAAGCAGCTAATCTCCCGAAAACTTCAGGTCTACCTAGAACCTTCTTTAAAGACTGATCCGTAAAAACTACCAATAGCCGACCTTAAAAATAGTGTCCAAGCTTTCAACTAGCAATTATCAAAGCAAAGGCAAATTTCTCAATATTCGGGTACCTGGTTTCACCATCCCTAAGAACATGGCTGACATAATACACTGAATGTTGCTTCCCTCTAATTTCTCAAACCAATACTGCCCCTACTGCTAATGAGCTAGCTGCCAAATACAAGTACAAAGTCTCGGCAGGAGCAGGTTTCACCAGTAAAGGTGCCGAAGATAAATACGTCTTTATTCCCTGGAAGGCGTCTTCATACTCCGAAGTCCATTGGAACGTCTTTTCATTCTTTGGTCCCTTCAATGTATCAAAGAACGACAAGCATCTCTCTGCCGATTTGGACATGAATCTCCTTAAGGCTGCAATTCTCCCAGTTAGACGTTGAACATCTTTGAATGACTGAGGAGTCTTTATGTTTAGAATAGCCTGGATCTTTTCTGGGTTGGCCTCGATACCCCTTTGACAGACCAGATAGCCTAGGAACTTCCCTGCACCGAGGCCGAAGGTACACTTGGTAGGATTGAGTCTTAACTTGTGGTGACGGACTGTCTAAAAGCACTCCTCTAGATCATCCAAGTGCTTCTGGACGATCATGATCTTTACTATCATATCATCAACATATACCTCCATGTTCCTTCCTAGCTGCTTCTGAAAGACAAAGTTTATCATTCTCTGATAAGTACCTCTAGCATTAATCAAGCCAAATGTCATCTGTTTGTAGGCTTACACCAAACGGTGTGTGATAAATGCTATATTTAGAATGTCTTCTCTGCACATTGAAATTTGATGATAACCTGAAAAAGCATCCATAAAGCTTAGTAGTGCATACCCCGAAGTCGCATCAATAAGTTGATCAATGTGGGGTAAAGGATAGAAGTCCTTAGGGCAAACTTTATTCAGGTTTGTGTAGTCGATGCACACTCGCCACTTCCCGTTATGCTTTTGGACCAGCACAACGTTGGCCATCCATTCAGGGTAGTCTATTTCAAAGATGAAGTCAGCGGCATTCAATTTTGCAATCTCTTCATCTATGATTCGTTGATATCCGTCTTTTCTGCCGAACTGGCTTCTTTGATGGATCTACTTCTAATCGGTGCTCGGCAATCTTTTAGCTGATTCCAGGCATGTCTTTTGGTTCCCATGTGAAAATGTCTGTATAACAGCAAAGAAGTTCCACAAGATTCCTCACTTAATCTTAAAGTGAGGAATGGAAGTCACAGCTTGGAGAGCTGTCAGAGTAGGTCTACCCAGTATGGCATTGTAAGCCGAATCTAAATGCATAACATAAAATTTATACGTTATTTCTACCTGCTGAGGAACTGTGCCGAAGATCACTGGTAGTTCAATAGTGCCTGCAACTTTGACCGGATCATTGCTAAAACCATATAAGGGGCCTCTTGCCCAACCTCCATCTTCCGCCCATCAAGATGAATCCTCTGATAAGCATGTGTATACAAAATGTCAACATAAGACCCATTATCAATCATCATCCATTTCATGTCCACTGAACCAACTTGAGCAGATATCACCAATGCTCCCTCATGAGGCTCGATGGGTTCTGAAGGATAATCATCGTCAGTGAAGGCTATGACTGTCCCAAGAAACGGCCTGTCAATCTTCAGGAGAACACCCGCCACAGACATAACCGAGTCCAGATAACTCCGCCTCTTCTTCCCCACTAACATTCCTGTTGTCCCACCAGTAATTACATCAACGATGTGCCTGGGTGGTTGATTTGGAGCATGTTGTACAGGTGGAACCGGTTGAACCACTTGAACAGTATGGTTATCATTCTGTTGTTCTTGCTATTGATCCCTTCCGGCCACGTACTAAACCAACATACCACTCTGAACCTTCCTCTCCACAAAGTCATTCAGACTACAACATTCATTTGTATCATGACCCGTGGCTTGATGATAGCCACAAAATTTCTGAGTATTGCCCTGTCCAGGCTTAATATTGTCACTAGGTGGTTCATAGTACGGCTGATTTCTGATCTGATCCAATATTATTGACCTGTCTGTATTCAATTTGGTGTATACCCTATTCACTTTCTGGGTAGGAACAGGTGGGCGATTTCCTCCTTGTCGCCAATTGTTGTTGTATTTCTTTGAACTTCCCTCTGGCCGATCATTATTTCCCCTACTCTTCTTCTGGTCACCCTCGGCCTTGGTTTCTGTCTCCTTCATCTTGTCCGAAGAAGGACGTTTTAAGCTATTTATAGCTTCTTCCACCACAATATAACCTTCAGCCTTATCAAAGGCTTCAGACAAGCTCTTCGGGTGATGAAACATATACTTCTTCACCAATTTCTCAGACTTCACCAAATCCAAGCCATTCTGAAATAACCCAACAGCCTGAAGATCATTGAGATTGGCCACCTGGCCAACTGCTTCCCTGAAGCACTTCACATACTATCCCAAGGACTTATTTGAGAACTGTCAGACCTGTGCCAGAGAACCTGTAGGCTTTCCGCTCCTTCGATTGCTCCCAAAAAGAGCATGAAACTTATCACATAGCTATGACCACGACGAGATAGAATCTGCAGGCAAAGTCCCCATCCACTGCCTCGTATCTTTCCTCAACGTCGTAACAAACGTATGACACTTAGCAGCATCAGTGAAATCATAGTAATCCATCAATCGATCGAAAGCCTGGCTATGGTCGTAAGGATCCCCTGATACGTCATAACTCTCCATATGGGGCAACTTTTTAGTAGGATCTGTCTTTTCCTTAAGAATATTCGAGGAAAATGGAGACGCCTTCTTCCCCGAAGTATCCTTCACTTGCTGAACCTCAGCCAACTACTTTCTAAGTTCCTTTAACTCCTTAACCAAAAAGTCTACACCTTCCAGTTTCGAGGAAACTTAGTTATCCGGAGATAACTTCTTCTTCTGAGTTGATCGACCTCTTCCATCAGAGCCCACTGCTCTCGATGGACTCTTGGATATACTTTAGTGTGTGGCCCCGTCATTACGGTGAGAATTTTCAATTCGATGCACCTTCTTTATAGTCTCTGGGATATTCTCCCTTGATCTACTCCTACGCTTACAATCACCATGACCTCGAGAACCGTTAAGATGAAGTAATTTCTTCGATACCTCATGAGTTTTACTTCTAGATCTTCTCCGAGCCTGAGGACGGCCTCGAGATAAATGACCGAAAAGTTCTGGCTCCTTCCCTTCTCACCGATGTACATCCCTGGATTTAATACGCCTTTTTGATTGTACATAAATGGACGCCTCATCCCTCAATTCAGCCATCCGAAGCATCTATTCGGCTATGTCCTCTCTATGCTTCAGAAGAACTTCTATAGCCTTATCTGCTTCGTCTGCCATTTTCTCCAACTTGGCAGTTTTGTCATCTCGACCACTTCGGTGATGAGCTCTAGGCGAAGTGCTTTCTACCCTTTTTCGGTCATGCTCTCTATCCTTCTCGATAGCAAAAATTAAGCTCCGCCTAGCGTCACCATGAGCTCTCGCACGAGAACCCCCCGGAGTCATGCTTAGAAGCAATGCTCTCATGAGCACTCTTTGAAGGACCCAAACGTTCTTTAACAGAAATATGTTGGACAGACGAGCTCACAGCCTTCGACTGTCCTTTAAGCGTATCTTCTCTACTCTTCACCATCACCTAAAATGTAGTACAAATAAATATTTATGATTGCAAACTCTTGAACACTAGAACTCAGCCCTCCTTCTAGTGCCAATAATAACGCCAAGATCTTTTGCCATGTCCCAATCACGTAAGACGTCCCGATCTTGCACAGTAAACACGATCAATACCACAAGCTTGACGGCTTCGACCGTCGGGGGATAGCTCAGGCGTGAGAGTCAGTACAGGTGATCACAAGGTTAACAATGGAGGATAAAATATCTAGTGTATTGAGAGAGAGAAAAATATATCAGTTACCTTTACTTGGACGACCTCCTTTTTATCATATACTCTTTAGCCCGATTTACCGTGCCACCCACTACCGTCTGACACCAATCCCCCTGTCTTGGTGATCTCGTAATGACGCATGCACGCCCACCCACTATCATCGGTCATCGCTTTTCACCGTCGGCTGACTAAGATCCCATCCACATTAATGCCTTGCAGACGTCTCGATCAACAGCCTTCCTTTTTCATCATTACAAGTCAAAGTAATAGATATTTAACTACGTGGCGGGTCAACATATGGATCCAACCCGAACTTGCAAAGCTTTAATTAAGAGAACATAATGGCTAGGCCCAATAACTTTAGAACCCAATAGTGATGACCCAATGGACTAACTAAATAAATAGGCCCACTCCATTCGGCCCAATATATGAAATATCATGACCCAACATGGTGAGTACAGAGCAAATTGGGCAGGGCTTCCTCGCCATTTTCTCTTACAAAATGGCCACCCCAAGCCCTCTATTTATAGAGGGTGGAGCCGTAGGTGTACCAGAGTCTACCCGGGTTGCCCCGAGTTTATTGGGTCAGGTCGTCTCGTAATACGTGCACTCGGGCACTGTAATGTCCGCTCGAACTTTCAGAAGTGCAATTCAGGCATCCGATTGAATTATACAGGACCTATTTCGGACCGCCGTTGTTGAGAGTTGTAAAATGGCATGGGATTAGAGTTTTTACGAAGTCATTGAAGATGGGACGATGCCCTCCGATCTTCAAGCTTCAAATTCCATCCGTTACCCCGCACAATAGTCACTCGGGATTGGTTTTCCTTGATTCTTGTGGGACATTGTTGTGTAGAGATGTGTATGAAATGTTGAGACGACGTGACATGGCATCGTGTTGGCGAGATGACGATGTTGCCCCTCACCGGTGTTATCGCCGAATTGGGCTGATAAAGCAGACGTTGCTCAGGGCTTCGCTGAGATTGGACTGCTGCCATTGTTGAAGGTCCTTAGTGTCATCTCTGAGGTGTGCATGTCCTCCCGGTGTTATCTCCGGGTTTGTACTGAATATCTCATTGTGAGCGCCGAGATTGAAGCTGGTTGCATTTGAAACAAGCATTTTCGGGGTTATCACCGAAACTGCATTCCTTAGGGTGATCACCAAGGTTGGTGGCTATTCCCATGATTGGGACTGAGACTGGATACCTCGGGGTTATCTCCGAGATTAATCGGTCTACTCCGGTGTGTGTTCCGGTATTGGATCTGTACGCCTCGAGGTTATATTCGAGGTTGGAATTGTTACTCCCAGTGTGTGTTCCGGGGTTGATGTTGAACTTCCGGTAGTATCCGGAATGGATATGAACTATCTTCTAGGGTTCCCTCTTGAAAGGCGAATCTGTCATCCTGCAATGTTAGTTACAGCAGTATAGAAAATTTCGAGTGTCTACACTCCCATTCTAATGAAATTTTGTCCTCAAAATTAGGGTGCGTACCTGGTATGTCGAAGAGGTGAGGATACCTTGATTTCATTTCAAATTCTAGCTCCCAGGTCATTTCCTCAACATCGTAGTTTCTCCACGAAACTTTGACTTGAGGTATAACTTTAGAGCGTAGGATATGATCCTTCTTATCCAAGATTTTAACAGGTAACTATTCATACATTAAATCTTCCTCTATCTCGTCTGGTTCTAATTCAATAATGTGGTTCGGGTCTTTCACATATTTACGTAACATCGATATGTGAAAAACGTTATGAACACGAGACATACTTGGCAGTAAGGCGACTCTATAGGCCACATTTCCTACTCGATCTAGGATTATAAATGGGCCAATGAATCGAGGATTGAGATTTCCTCTCTTTCCAAATCTCGTAACTCCTTTCCATGGAGCAACACGTAACAACACATGATCTCCAATATTGAATTCCACGTCCTTTCAATGAAGATCAGCATAACTCTTTTGTCGATCTTGTGAGGTTTTTATACGTTGTCAGATCGTTTGAATATTTTCTGTAGTCATACGTACCAAATCTAGTCCCAACAACGTTGCTTCACCCACCTCATCCCAGCATACTGGAGAATGACACTTTCTTCCATACAATGCCTCTAATGGAGCAATGTCAATACTTACTTGATAACTATTATTGTAGGAAAACTCCACCAATGGTAAGAACTTGTCCCAACTTCCCTTGAAGTCAAGGACACAGAGTCTTAATTAATCTTCAAGAGTTTGAATAGTCCTTTCCGACTGCCCGTCCGTTTGAGAATGATATGCCGAACTAAATCGTAAACTCGTGCCCATAGCTTTTTGCAAACTAACCCAAAATCTTGAAGTGAATCTTAGGTATCGATCAGAAACTATGGATACTGACATACCATGCAATCTTACAATCTCGTTTATGTACATACGAGCAAGACGTTCAAGTGTATAAGTTTCTCGTATCAATAAAAAATGAGCAGACTTGGTCAATCTATCAACAATGACCCAAATCACATCTATGCCTTGAGAAACCTTGGGAAGACCTGTAACAAAATCCATGGTAATGTGCTCCCACTTCCATTCTGGAATTTCAAGTGGTTGCAATGGACCTTTTGGCACTTCCATTCTAGAATTTCAAGTGGTTGCAATGGACCTTTTGGCACTTGATGCTCCGCCTTGACTCGTTGACAAGTTAGACACCTTGAGATAAACCCGAATATCTCTCTCTTTATATTGCTCCACCAAAATGTATGTCGAAGATCACGATACATTTTGGTACTCCCAAGATGGATTGAAAACGGTGTGTTGTGCGCCTCCATCATGATTTTATACTTTAATTCAGAATCGTTAGGAACACAAAGTCTAGAGTTGACTCGAAGTATTCCTTCTTCATCGATTCTTTCTTCCGAAATAGCACCTTCTTGCACTTTCTTCCTCATACGCGTCAGCTCCAGGTCTGTAGCTTGAGCAACTTTAACTTTATCGATTAAAGTCGGTTCTACTCGTATATTTGTCATCATAACATGGGTCCCTGGAGTCTTTAACTCTATCTCCATCCTTTGTAAGTCATATAAAATGGGCCTTTGCATTGACAATAATGCACTCGTACCCACATATGATCTTCTACTCAATGCATCAGCTACTACGTTCATTTTTCTAAGATGATATTGAATGGTATGATCGTAATCTTTCAATAACTCAAGCCATCATCGTTGCCGCATGTTGAGTTCCTTTTGAGTGAAGAAATATTTGAGGCTTTTATGATCCGTATAGATCTCCACCTTCTCTCCATAAATGTAATACCTCCAAATCTTAAGCGTAAAAACGACAGCTGCCAACTTTAGATCATGAGTAGGATAATTCCTCTCATATTCTTTGAGTTGTCGTGAGGCATAGACTATGACTTTCCCATGTTGCATGAGAACACATCCTAACCCTTTGCCTGAAGCATCACTGTAGATGACAAATCCCTCCAAGCCATATGGTATTATCGAGCGTCTTTGAAAAATAAGCCTCCTCTTGAGTTCTTGAAAACTCTTCTCATATTTCTCGCTCCAATCAAATTTTGTATCTTTTCGAGTCAGCTGAGTTAATGGAGTAGTGATTCGAGAAAACCCTTCTATGAATCTCCGATAATAACCAGCTAAGCCGAGAAAGCTACGTACTTCAGTCACTAACTTAGGTTGCTCCCAGCTTTGAATTGCTTCAATCTTTGCCGGGTCAACAGATATTCCATTATTTGATATCATGTGCCCAAGGAATGCTACTTCCTCAAGCCAGAACTCGCATTTCTTCAACTTGACATATAACTTGTTTTCACGAAGCTTTTGTAGTATAAGCCTCAAGTGTTGCTCATGATCTTCACGGCTTTTGGAGTAAATGAGGATGTCATCAATAAAGATGAGCACAAAGTGATCCAAATATTCCTTGAATACTCGATTCATCATATCCATGAAGGCAGTAGGAGCATTCGTCAATCCAAAAGACATGACTAGGAATTCGTAATGTCCGTACCGAGTTCTGAAAGCAGTCTTTGGAATGTCATCAGTTTTTATCTTCAACTGATGATATCCAGAATGAAGATCGATCTTTGAATAGAATTTGGCGCCTTGCAACTTGTCAAACAGGTCATCAATGCGAGGCAACAGGTACCTATTTTTGATGGTAACATGATTCAACTCCCGATAATCAAAACAAAGTCGCATACTTCTATCTTTCTTCTTCACGAATAGAACAGGAGCACCCCAAGGAGACGTTCTAGGACGAATGAAACCGATGTCTAACAATTCCCGTAGTTGGGTTTTTATCTCCTAAAGTTCAATAAGAGCCATTCGATATGGGGCTTCGGAAATGGGTTTTGTACCGGGTTCAAGGTCGATACCAAACTTGATTTCATGCTCCGGGGGTAGGCCGGGAAGTTCTTCAGGGAATACGTCAAGGAATTTATTAACAATAGAAATATCATTCAAATCTGACGTATTTTTGTTTAAATCTGTGACATAAGCTAAGAAAGCTTGATATCCGTTTTTCAATAAACGAATAACTTTATGGCTTGAGATGACCATGATTGATTTTAATTATTTGGTCGCTTGAATTCACATAATAGGTTGATTAGGAATATGAAAGCTAACAACCTTATGAAAACAATCAATTTTAGCATGATGAGTAGTTAACCAATCAATCCCAGAATCACGTCAAATACAAGTATTTTTAAGGAAATAAGATCGACAGGTAATGTGAGGGTACCGATTTGAACCAAACAAGACTTATAAACAGCGGATGTAATGAAGGTTTCTCCCAATGGAGTTTCAACAGATAGGTCAAAGTTCGTGATGACCTCGTTCGGGTTCCTTGCTTTCTGGGATGTCACAACAAACGACCTCCCTTGAAGTACTGGTTTTGACTTGTCTGGAACGGCATTTGGTGTCACCGTTCCAACTGGACTTGGCTTCCCTGTACGATAAAATCTAGCTAGGTGACCTTCTCTTCCACAATTGTAACACGTTTCGGACTGCTGCATAGAGTTTGGACTGATATGTCCCTCCCCTCCACATTTGAAGCATATGATAGGTGGTTGTTCTCCTTCCTTAACCACAGGTGCTGATGCTGATGTCTTTCCATCATTGTTGAATCTCCTCTTCTTGAAATGTCCATTTTTATTGTCTTGCCATGATTACCACTGAAGTGGTTACCATTTCTGGCATGTTGATTCCCTTCACGTTTGTTGTCACTTCTTCGATGACTACTACCACTGGTATTATCATTTTGTCGGCTACTTTCTCTTGGTTGAGTTGACTCGTTATCGCCCTCCAATAATCTGAATACAAACACAGTTTATGAGAAATTAGATATTGGCGTATCTCGGGTTATAAACCTCTTAGAAACATCCGCGTCATTCTCTCCTCATTGTCAACCAAGTGAGACACAAACCGGGACAACTCGGCAAACTTAGCTTCGTACTGCGACACGGTTATATTGTTCTGCTCCAACTTGATGAACTCTACCTCTTTCATGTGACGAATACTTTTTGAAAAGTACTTGTCGTTGAATAGTTCTTTGAACTTCTCCCAAGACATCTTCAGTGCAGCAGGTTGAGTACGTTTTACCGATTTCCACCAGTAATCTGCCTCTCCTCGCAACATAAAGGTGGCAAAGGGAACCTTTTGCTCCTCAGAGCATCCCAAGACATCAAATATTTTGGTGATCTGTTTTATCCACATCTCTGCCTTAAGTGGTTTTGGCTCTCCAATAAACTCCGGTGGTCCCAGCTCCTTGAACTGTTTAGCGGTGACCGTCCGAGAGTTGCCAGTATTTCCACTTGCATTTTAGACAAGAGTCTCTCTTGCCCGATGTTGTATGAATTGCAGAAAGCTCCTAAACATTCTGTCGTTCGCCATTTGGTCGGTGTTGTTGTTCATGTGAGGATTATTGTCTTCCTGATGCACATTATCCTGGGTGTTGATCTGTGGTGACTCAACGGTCTCCTGTGCTCCATTTCTATTCTCAACATTCTCGGATGTCATTTTCAAATACTGCCATAAAACAAGGGTTAATTGACATGTCACATATTATCCCTATACTCTGACCGACCAATTAAATACCAAATAAACATAGGTAGGTCATACTAGCGAAGGAATTCCCCGTCTCTCCCCTCCTAGTTCTGATCTCACATCTCAGCCAGGGATCATATTGTGAGACCCCGAATTTCATGAAATAAAAGTATTTAATTTTTCTATTTTAATAAATAGTTAAATTGATAAAAGTTTAAAGTTAAGGGTGATATGTGAAATTTTTTCAAAGTAGACAAGTTGTCATAAAATACCCGGTTACTATTTACTTTAGTATTATTCACTCGAGTATTTGGGGCACTTTTTGTGTCGGAGTACTATTCACGAGTTTCTATTCATGGGTTACTATTCACCCGAATATTATTCACTCGGGTATTTGGGGTATTTTTCGTGTCAGAGTACTATTCATGAGTTACTATTCACCCGATTACTATTCACTCTAGTATTGTTCACTCGGGTATTTGGGACACTTTTTGTGTCGGGGTACTATTCACAGGGTACTATTCCTAAAGTACTATTCACGGGATACTATTCACCCGAAAAATATATTTCTTTTTGGTCTAAATTATTTTTGGGTACAATATTATTCCATGAGGAGATGTGCTAATTTTTCAGACCGTTGGTTGAAATTATAATAGTAAATCAATATGGATCGTTGGTTTAAAGTTTTAATAGTAAAAGCTTTTTATATAAAACAGAATACTTTTATAAAGTTATTCTATAAATAGAATATATTATATTCTATTATGCATAGTTTTTTTCATAGTAAAATCTTTTTATATAAAATAAAATACTTTTATAAAGTTATTCTATAAATAGAATATATTATATTTTATTATGCATAGTGTTGCATAGTGCCTGCGATAGTGTTTTGCATAGTAAAATCTTTTTATATAAAATGTATACTTTTATAAAGTTATTCGTTTTATTATATTATAAATAGAATATATTATATTTTATTTAAAAGATTTTTCTTTAAATCTGGACCATCCGATTAAAGTAAATCAATCTGACCGTTCATGAATTAGTTACTATATCACGATCAATTCTTCTATAAATAGAAGCTTATTCCTTCATTTATTTCTTACTTAATTCAATTTGAAACTCTAGAGAGAGAAACTATAGAGAGTTCTTCTTCTATAATCTT
Source organism: Panax quinquefolius (assembly GCA_020205615.1). Taxonomy (NCBI): domain Eukaryota; kingdom Viridiplantae; phylum Streptophyta; class Magnoliopsida; order Apiales; family Araliaceae; genus Panax; species Panax quinquefolius. The sequence continues at coordinate 72,177,876 of CM035160.1, read as the reverse complement.
GAGCGTATTTCTTTAGAGTTTAAGAAAGCTTTGAGCGTAGTGAAAGTTTTCTTCGAGTATATCTTCGCCCTACCAGTCGAAATACTCTTCTTTCAAAGGTAGGGGATATTATTTGTTGTACTCGTAGGGGATATTATTTGTTGTACTCGTAAGGGTTATTCTTTCTTTCTTATTCATGAAGAGAACTTCTGTTATTCCATTCTTTATTATTATGTTGGAATAACCTGTATACGCGGAATACCCTATACTTGATGAAATTCTTCTGTTATTCCATTCTTTATTATTATGTTGGAATAACCTGTTTATGCGAAGTACCGCATACATGGTGAAATTCTTCTATTATTTCGTTCTTTATTATTCTGTCGGAATATCTTGTCGGTGCGTATTACGCCTGACCTGGTTCCATTAATTATTCTGTTGGAATAACTTGTTTGTGCGGTCTATCGCATGCATGGTGATTTCTGTTGTTATTCCATTCTTTATTATTCTGTCGGAATATCCTGTCTGTGCATTTACACCGGACATGGTTCCGTTATTTATTATTCTGTTGGAATATCTTGTCTATGCGTTTTATGTCGGACCTAGTTCCGTTATTTATTATTCTGTTGGAATATCCTGTCGGTGTGAATTTCACCTGACCTGGTTCCGTTATTATTATTCTGTTGGAATAACCTGTCTATGCGAAGTACCGCATGCATGGTGATTTCTTTTGTTATTCCATTCTTTATTATACTCAATTGGTTAAAGTTTTGACTTCTATACTCCATGAAATTAGTGGAATATCCTTGATATTTGTGCTTCATCCAGTATCTTTTCATGGAAATATTCTTCTGAGCATTCTTGAATTTTACTCTGCAAAGCAGTATCATGTTGACAATTTGGACGTTATCAGTTCCTAGATAAATTAATTCTTAAACTTGTTTTATTCAATTCTTATGTCATTGTCATCATCCTCATGTTTATATTTGTTGAAAGTCATCTGTGGCCTGTAGTGTATAGATGGACTTGGTATGATTATGACCAGGGATTATTCGGTGTAATCATGACCGTAATGTTACAAATGATGTGGAAAACGTCTTCATTGGCCCGTAGTGCATTGATGGACAGTTTTTGGTATGATTATGGCTATGGATTCTCTTTGGTAGTAGTGTGAAGATGAATTGTTTTATGGCATGATCGGGGACCGTTGATGAAAACATGATTATCTTAAGTCGTAGTGCATGGATAATTTATGGTCGTGATACTAAAGAATATCCTCGGTAGTAGTGTAAGGTGATTCGATGATGTGGATTATTTATTAAAATTTGAGTCTCAAATGATAAAAGTCAGGAAAATCCTTTTAAATCATAGAAGATAGTAGATTTTACTCTCTACTTGACTCTTCTAATGGATTGCTTGTTCTGCTGCAGTTAAACTTGATAGTTATTATATTTTATCAGTTTAACACTGTTAAGGGCCAACGATAAATTATTCTGCATTATCTTAGTCATAATATTTCTTACTGGGCTAGTTGAGCTCACCCTTTCTTTCACTGTTCTCTTCAGGAAATGAGAACTTAGCTGGGACTAGTCGGGGAACAGAGTAATGATCCTAGTTGTTTGCATTAGTAGTCCTCACTATTCTGTGAAATAGTGTGATAATAATTATAATGAGGACTCCTTTTAAGTTTTTATACTATCTAGTAGGCAATATTTGTATTCAAACTCACAGTTTATGTTTTGTTGTATTGTACACGACAGTTGTATTATTAAGTTGTATTTGAATTTTGTACCATGTATCTGGCGACTCAAGATGGGTGATGTATACCTGTTTTTGGGGGCGTCACACATATCCCTAAGCTTTGATACCAGTTGTGACGCCCCCAAAATAGGTATACATCACCCATCTTAAGTCGCCAAATATATGGTACAAAATTCAAATACAACTTAATTATACAACATTCGTGTAAAATACGACAAAACATAATCTAAGAGTTTTTGTGACGCCCCCAAAATAGGTATACATCACCCATTCTGAGTCGCCAAATACATGGTGCAAAAACAAATACAACTTCAGTAATATAATTGTCGTGCAAAATACGACAACACATATACTGTGAGTTTGAATACAAATATAGTCTAATAGAGAGTATACAAACTCAAAAGGAGTCCTCATTACAATTATTGATACACTATTTTACAAAAATAGTGAGGACTGCTAAAACAACTTTCTAGAACCATCACTCCGTACCCCGACTAGTTCCTGCTATGTTCTCACCTCCTGAGAAGAAAAATGGAACAAAAAAGAAAAGGGTTAGCTCAACTAGCCCAGTAAAGAATATTATGACTAAGATAATATACAACAAATTATCATTAGTCTTCAACAGGAAAAAATCTTATAAAATATAATGACAACAAGTTTTAGATCAACAATCTGCGGTGAAACAACAATCCATTAGAAGAGTCAAGTAGAGAATGAGTTCTACTATCTTCTAAGATTTAAAAGTCCATAATCAATATTTTATCCTCATATAACAATCAATATACATCTTTAATCAAATATTCATCTTTGCACTACAGGCCAAAGATATTCATTTGTATCACCAATTAATCATGTTCATCTCTAACACTGCTCATCTTTGCACTACGGCCAAAGATATTCATCAGTTAATCATTCATCTTTGCACTACAGGCCAAAGATATTCAGTAATATCATTATTTAGGACTGAGGATGATGAAAAATACTTTAAAGAAAATGAATCTAGTGAGACAGAAGGACAAATAGTAGGGATTCGTATAACAGTTTATCCAAGATCAATAATACTCTATAATAACCAATTTTGAAGCAGAATTCAAATATAAAGATCAAAATATAGATACAATCAAAGATAGTAACCATAATAGACATCTTGGACAAAAAGAAGAAAATTTCATTTTTCGGTGAATAGTGTTGTATTCGTGAATAGTGCCGTATACGTGAATAGTAACTCCGACACAAAAAGTTCCAATTTTGATAAAAAGTTCAAACAAATATTTTGGTATAATGATATCGAAAGAAATAATATCATTTACGAAGAAAATAACATCCCTTACTTCAAAATAATGGTACTTCTGATCGGAATATCGGATAGAAAGTCGAAGGAAACTTGTACCGAACAACAACTCTCAAAGTATATAAATACTCACAAAAATACGCTCGATAATCTAGAGAGAAAGAAAACTTGTTTCTGGTATGATTTTTAATTCTAACCTAAGCGTCTATTTATAAGAAAATGCTAGAACGCCATAGGAGACTAAAATAATAAAATATATTATTTCTTTTTCTTTCTTCCACGCATGTGCTAAGCTGCAAATCTAGACCAGCCACCTTTGAACCAATTTCCAACAGCCCATATGTATTCAACACAAGTGGGTCCCACCCAAAATTTAATAAAAATCATTTTATTTTCCGAAACTTCAGTAATTCATAGAAAATAGCCCGTTTATCAGAAAAATACAAATTTTATGTCCATTCTGCCTCAAATCGAATTCTCTACAACTTTACAGAAGAAAATTTTCCCAAATTCTAAACCAAAAATATCTGAAATCCACAAACGGGTGATTTTTAATACCTCCCTTTCGACAAAATATTGATAAACCACCTCAGCATTAATTCCTTCATTTATAACCACATAAATAAATCCATCATTTATATTCACATCAAATAAATATTTCCTTATCATATAAATCAATAATTAATTATTCACAAATAATATTACAGAATCACAATTATGACAACAAGGTAGTTCTAGGAAAGAGGGGCTTTCCAATAAGGATTTCTCCTTACTAAATAAGGCAATTAGGTGACCAAACCTCTCCTCGATGTAACTTTCTAGACATTGCCAATAATAATTTATCTAATAATATTATTCAAATAATATGAATTATTGATCCGATAATGGGAAATCTTCGAAAAGTTATAATTATTGAAACAACAATAATATAAAATATCAACGCAAAGAATTATTGAATCAATAAAATAAAATATTGAATAGTAACTTCATCGTAACAATTATTGAGTAGTGCCTTCTTACGTATGAATCAATATTTCAACAATCTTGTGCATGCAATACCGTGTGCTCTTTGTGCGAACCACGCAGACATCGTATTTTAACCACCGGGTATTCCAACAGTGTTAACGGTAACAACTACACCGTTATTTATAAAAACTCAAACTTGTCGTTTTCTTCATCCGACAGTTATTCTATTATGGGGCCCCTGAAATGATCATACAGTCGTATTTAATATTCCCCGACAACAAGAATATTCCACGACCAAACGAATATTCCCCGACAACAATGATTATTTTATAACCACTTGCTTATTTTGCAAAATTTGTACATTTCACCCATAACCAATGCATTATATCAAATTAATACCTTATTATTCACAATAATAATTAGAGAAATTCTATTTTGTTTATAATAAATTGGGGTCTTACAGTTTTAATAAGAATATTGTCATCTAGACAATATCTACACTCAATGGAGTCCTCATTACATTTATTGTCACACTATTTTATAGAATAGTGAGGACTACTAAAACAACCATCTGGACCGTCAATCCGTTCCCCGACTCGTCCTAGCTATATTCTCATTTCCTGAAGAGAACATTGAAATAAAGGGTGAGCTCAACTAGCCCAGTAAGAAATATTATGACAAAGATAATGCAGAATAATTTATCGTTAGCCTTCAATAGTGTTAAACCGATAAAATATAACAAACATCAAGTTTAATCAAGCAATCTTAACAAGCAATCCACTAGAAGAGTCAAGTAGAGAATAAAATCTACTATCTTCTATGATTTAAAAGATTTTTCATCACTTTTATCATTTGAGACTCGACAATAAATAAACCACATCATCCCCACTTTACTGACTAAAAGATATTCATTAGTATCACGACCACAAATTATCCATGCACTACGTCCAACCAAAGATATTCGTGTATTCATCAATGGTCATGATCATGCCAACAACTGTCCATCAATGCACTACGGCCAATGAGGAATTTTACCACATCATTTGTAACATTACGGTCATGATTATACTGAATAATCCTTGGTCATAATCACACCAAGTTCATCTATGCACTACAGGCCACATATGACTTTCAACAAATTATAAACATGAGGATGATGACAATGATATAAGAATTCAATAAAAACAAGTTCAAGGATAAATTTTTAAAGATTTATAATTTAATTTATCCAAAAATTAATAACGTCCAAATTGTCAACATGATACTGTTTTGTGGAGTAAAATTCAAGAATGCTCAGAAGAATATTTACATGAAAAGATACTGGATGAAGCGCAAATATCTAGGATATTCTACTAATTTCATGGAATATAGAAGCAAAAACTTTAACCAACTGAGTATAATAGAATATATGAAACTGCAAATTGATTTTTGCCCGCCATGCGGTAATCCACGTAGACAGATCATTTCCACAATTTAATAAGGAATGAATACGAAGGATCATTCACCATTCATGCGGTAATCCACATAGACATGTTATTCCAACAGAATAATAAAAAATTGAATAACAAAAGAATTCACCAGGCGTAGTGACAACCCGAGAATTTAGAAAATTTTTAAAATTTTAATTAATTAATTTAATGTTCAATATTAAAACCTAGATAGAAAATAAGTGTATGCATTTGATATTTTTGAGAAGGAATTTTGAGGATTTCAAAATTCTGTGAAGGATTTTGGTGAATTATTCAGGATTAAGGGTATAAGAGTATATGTTCTGTGTATATGATTATATATGTGTACAGTATATGGTTAGGGGTCAAGGGTTGACCAGATAAACCCTAATATTATATTAAGAACGTCAACGTTCAGTTAGAAAATTCTTACGAATTATAAGAAAGCCTAGAAACCGGTTCTAGAAACCCTAATTTTTGTTTCGGGAATCCGAAACCCTAATTAGGAAATTTAAAACCCTAATATGGGAACATAAAGGATGATTATAATGCTCAAGCGCTATTAATTATAATATTAATTAGGGTAAAGCTTAATTATTTAGCAAACCCTAATTTCAAATTTTTAAACCCTAATTTCGGGATTAGAAACCCTAATTTATAATTAGAGAAAACCTAATTGTTAATTTAATAATTGTAATGTTAATTAGGAAACCTTAATGCTAATTTTCAAGTTATAATTAATTAGAAAACTCTAATCTAATTACGAAATCTAATTTCTAAATTAGAAAATTATTTTTCTATTAGAAACCGTAATTTTTGGGTTGTAAACCCTAATGCGTGATTTCGACCCTAATTGCTAAATTAGCAATTTTAATTAGGAAATACTAATCCTAATTAGCAAGATTTAAATTATGATTAGGAAATTTTAATATAATTAGGAAATTCTAATTATAATTTAAAAATATTAATTTTCTATTTTGAAAACCTAATTTGGAAATTCTAGAATTTATTTTTTTAAACCTAAGGGTTCAAACCCTAAACCCTAAGGGTTTGATCAAATGTCAAAAATGCCATTAAAATTAAATGCTAAATGTCCAAAGTGCCCTTTTGTGCATTATTGGAGGAAATTTGCAATCTTGCCATATAATTGGTTGGTGAGTAAACCCTACCATCCCCATGTGACATAAAATCCAGCAATATCAGCCCTCATGCCAGCCATTTCATTGCATCAAGTCAAGTATACAGATTCAAGAGAGAGAAATGTCTCACTTTATTTTTCATTTTCTACCAAGACCTTCTCTCTCTAGAAATTCGAGACTTAGTGTAACGCCCCCAAATCCGGGTATCTTCCAACCCGGCAGATGGTGCTACACGGTGCTACAATTCACACAATCATTCAATTGAAATACCTAAAAAGAACGAATATGTCTTATATATATATTCAAAGTAATATTAACATTCTCCCAGGTTCTTTGTAACCATTACATCTATTCTTGTCATAATATCAAATATTATCATTACAATACCTATACTATTACACAGATAAGCTATGGGTTCGCCTTAGCCTTCCCTTTATCCTTGTCGGATCCATCGGTCCGTTCGATCTTAGCTGCATTCATATGGTTCAAGCAAGAGTGAGCCTAACTAGCTCAGCAAGTACAACAATTCTAATAAAACTAGTATGCTTGAAACATAGGAATCGTATATCTTCAATAACTGAACAATAGTTACGAAGTACTATCGATGATTCAAAATAGCACTTCTTTTCATTCAAAACGTTTTACAACAACAATATTCAGTAAAACATCAATTCCGGTTCAAGATAGTAAGTATTTCATAAGTACTTTGAAAAGGACGTCCTGACACTAAGTCCATAAGTTCGGCATAGCTTACGAGCACGTCTAGGTGATATGCCTATAGTACTCTATGTTGATCAACACTACATTCATTAAACGTGTATACATTTAAGTTGTGGCAACCTCACGTGCCTGTCGTTTGATGACAAAACAAATTAGCATATTCAGTGTACTCTTAAAAACCACAATAATATTAGTTTGGTAAATCATTATATGTACTTGAAAGATTTAAAAGAATCCAACATATCGTAAGTCTAGCTGAAGGAATTGGCGTCGACTTCATCAGACATTAACTCATGCGAAGAATACATGAATCACAAAGACTTGTCCAGAAGGGTTAGAATACTTGCCTTTAGCGTCTGCTTATAGATATAACACGTGCACTTTAAGTCTTTAAGGTCTCTACAGTAAATGATAACATCAATAACAAATTAGGTCATGAATAAATATACATGGTTCCTAAAGAATCTTACCCTTCTTCTCAATCTAAATACGTATTAGATTTGTTATTATTGGTTCCGGCGTTCCGTTACGTCATTCTTACGTTCATATGTAATTGACTTAACTTAACCCTAAGTGTTCATACTTAAGGCTTAATTATATCTTAACAATGTTTCATTTAAGCTCCTTATTTAATTGCTCATCAATTACTCTTCATACTCAACATGTAAACCTCTTTCATTATCTAGGTCATGAGGCTGGCGTTGCGGCACCGACTATTACTCTTGGTGTCGCGCCACGGCGTCACCTATTATTGCCTAGAAATCGGACTCATGGCTGCAAGACGAAGTTCCTTTGTTACCAATCGCATCATACAATGAAGTTTGCAGGAACACAGCCACTTTGGCATCAAGGCACCGGGACTTTTGCCTTGGAGTCGCGTCACGGCGCGGACTCTGAGCCTCAAAAATTTTTGACAGATTTTTCAAATGGTGAGATTCCTGGACTCGTAACTTCTTCGTTATAAGTCCAAATTGGCTTGTTCAAGAGCCTACGGTTCACAAATCACATACTCTATGTGTTCATGTAAGAATTTTATCTATTCGACTTCGTTTGCTAAAATTGCACCTACTAGTCCATTTTTAACGAAAACGATAAACGTTCGTGAACGTTCAACGCTCGTTTCTTCGTTCTAAGTCAGAATCTGGCCATTTTCAAGTTCGCAACTCTATAATGCCAAATATGACTTATCTCCATCGAAAACCAACGTTTCCGAGTTTAAACACAAAATATGACTCCATTTCGAGAATTTCACGAATTCGATGATTATCGTATAATCGTGTGAATTCCGGTAAAACTCCATTACTATTGATTTGTTCATCATTCTAAATACATTCATTTCATTATCTAGAAATCTTAACTTACATGATACAACAACCTACATTCAAATTAGGGTATAGCTTAATTCTTATAAGTTCATAACTTACTAATTCTTCAATACATGATTTTCATTTCCTTATAACTTGTGGTTCAAGTCCCTATAAGCAACATTATTGCATCTTATTAGCATATTAACTTCATTCATTATGTTACAAGTGTATATATGATCATCATAAGTCCCTAACTTACTTAGGTTTAACTTGTTTATTTCTTGCTTACTCAGCTTAAGTCCATTACTTAACCACTCCTCATATGTTTTTATCATATAAGTTCATTAGATTACACTTCTCTTATCATCCTAGTATGATAGTGATTGAAGAGACAAGATTAATTACCTTTAAAGACTACTTCTCTTTCTTTGGAAATCTAACAATGGAAGGTTAAGCTTCAAAGTGCTTATTAGCTCTAACAAATAAGTTGTTTGTGAGAGAGTTTGTTGGATGAAATAACAAGCAACAATTGAAATATGAGCTAGATATTTATAGAAGTCTCTAAGCTAGGGTATAATGGTCATTAAGACCTTCCACCTCCTTAACTAACCTCCTTACTATTCCTTTCTTGTTGCCCACAACTCTTATCTCTTACTTGATCACTACATAAAGTTCTTGCTCATCACACAAAGTGCTTGGTTACCAATTCACCCATGGGTTGCCCCATGGATCTTGCTTTACCCATTGGATCATCCTTTGGGCTTAGTGGTTAATTTAATTAACTTAATCTTTGGGCTTGTATTAATCTACTAAAGGCTTCATGTTATTACTACTTGGGCTTAAGAATAATCCCACATGGGCTTACACTTTAATCAAGTTGGACTTTTAATTCATAATAGATCACCATAAATCCTTTCATTAGATTTTAATACTTAAATTCTCAATTTACGTCCACATGCGAAATATTGCGTTTTCCATACTTAGATTATTATTACATAATCCATCTCGCCTTGATATTATAACGTTACATATTTCTCGGAAGTTCAAAAATAATTTCCGAGCGATAAACGGTGAATAGTGTTTTTTGTTATCTTTCTCGAAAAACTTTTATTTGTCTTGGAAATTCAAACACTTAATTCATTCACGTGGTTCAAATACTACGATGTTTTGACATTTCTATGTTATAGAATGACATACGTCTTATTAACACATAATAATAACAAACAATATTATTTTATTCATTATTTAATTCTTCCAAGTATTTTACAAAGGATCCGACTTTCTCGGTCGTTACACTTAGAGTGAGAGAGAGAGAGAGAATGAAAGCCAAGAACACTTCATAGCTTGCCAAGATCAGAATCAAGAGTCAGAAAACCAAGATCAAAGCTAAAAGGTATAAAACCATAAAATTTTAAAAATTAGTGATCTTGTAAAGCCCCCAAATCCGGGTACTTGAAACCCGAACTCGGTGCTTCACGATACCATTTCTATGAGCGGAATAATACTAATAATAATAACAATAATATAAAATCAAACTTAATTTACATTTATCAGAGTTTAATCCCAAGTACGCGACCTTTAAACATTCATTTACATGATACTTAATAGTTATCATTGTCTTAATAAAGTCCTACTATTACATAGAATACCAAAAATCTTATTATGTTTGCTTTCCTTTTTCTTTGTTTCTGCATGATCCTTTAGGTTGATAACTATTGGCTGAAAACATTTAAATTAAGCAAGGATGAGCATTTGAGTGCCCAGCAAGTAATAGCAATTATAAATATATTTAGTTGAAAGGATTAAATGTTTTCTTTATACATCACTTCTACAACGATTCAATAGTTGTGAAGTAAACTGATCCGATAATAATAACATAACAATTCTATCTCAAAATTTTAAAACTACGTATTGACTATAAAGGGGGTTTAAGTGACATACTATGAACATTGTTTTAAATTTTTGATAAGGTTTAGCAGAACTTCATCTGCAAACCGTCATAACTTACGGGCTCGAGGTTGTACTTCCCATGTGCCCTGTATTGATCAATACTACAATGAAAGAACGATGTTATCGTTCACTGTCCACCTTGGGCGCATAAAAGTTTTCCCTTGATCGGGATGTTCATACTTAGTCTAGAATCTGAACCAAAACAATTTGATTGGATACAAAAAGCTTTTTTATCATATTCAACGATATTTTGAAATATGTGTCTAGCTGGTCAAATAGCTTAGATGGCATATATATATATATATATCAACATGTGATTAAATACAATGATTATCCAAGTGAGGACACTTGTATAACTATATTTCGAAATAAACGAACAAAATATATATATGAGTTATATAATATAATATCATGTTGATAAACAATGATCGGATATAATATATACGACAATAGGGTTAATAATCTAGTACAATAATAATATAATTATGAAACTTCTTACTCATGTCCATTGCATAAAGGAAATACAAAGGTAAGATACTTGCCTGGTCTGCTGCTTACAGTACGCAACTTAGTTTTATCTTTTATATCGAAACCTATCATTAATAAGATCATTTTACTGATTAGAATAACATATCTCAACACATAGCACTATTTATTGCAGTCAGCACATAACCTAATCACATTGTCACATATGTTTAACAACCATTGATACACAAATAAACACATATCTAATCAAATTATCTATGTCCAGATCAATTTCTGAAATATGTCGGTGTACCGACGACTTTATCGGGTAATTATCGAGTCTAAGACTCTATCATGTAGCTCAATATCTGTAATTATCCGTCATATTATTTTTAAATGACTTAATTAATATAATTTTAAAACATTTATTATAATTTATCATGAATTTTCAAACATCGGAATCATTATTAAATGATTTAAATATTAAACAATTCTATTATCATTAATATTTAATTAATATTAAACTATTAATGAAACCATTGCTAAAATATTAAAGTTATTTATAATAACTTAGAATTTTTTTAAAGTATTAATATTACCCTTAAATTATTTTTAAAACATTTAAAAATTATTTTAAATAATTACCATTAATATTAAAGTATTAATGTATTATTTATCAAAATATTAAAAGTTATCAATTATAATTTAATAATATATTTAATTCATTTATATCCTTTTAAATAATTTTTAAATTAATAAAACCATTTTTAAATTATTTATTTAATATAATTATTAAATAAATCTAACATCATTAATATTAAATTAATATCATTAATATTAAGTTATTAATGAAATTATCCTTTAAATATTAAAAGTTATATTTTATAACTTAAAATATCTTTAAACACTTTATTTTCATTTAAAATGATTATTATAATATCAAAATCATTTTTAAACTATATTATTTAATATAATTATCAAATAACTTTAATATCATTACTAATAATTAATTAATGAATTTTACCTTTAAACATTGAAAGTTATATTTTCTAACTTAAAATATTTTTAAATGCCTTATTAATATTTAAAATGATTTTTAGTATAATAAAATCATTTTAATTTATTTATTTAATTCATTTATTAAATAACTTAATTATCATTAATATTAATTTATTAATGAAATTTATCACAAAATATTAAAAGTTATTAAAAATAACTTAAAATATTTTCTTATATCATAATATAATTTTAAATGATTTTTTTAAGTATTAAAATCATTTTTAAATAATTTATTTAATATAATAATTAAATAAATTAAATATCTCTAATATTTTAAAAATATTAAATATTTATGAAATATAATTAAAATAATAAAAAACAAATTTTCAGACCTTAAAATAATTTTTAATAATTTATTTTGTATTTTTAATAATTAAAATCTAATTTTATATAATTATTTAATAAAAATATAATTTTTATATAGAAACTGTCGCTAAAGGTCCACCTATAGTGACAGAACTGTCACTATAGGTGTTCTTCATATTCTTCATACAAACCTAGATCTTCATACACAGTTTCGAGAGAGCTACTTTGACCAGTGATAAATGTCAGCTATTAATGTTTCTAGGCAAGCTATTGATCACATCGTGTAGTATTAATGGCATACTACAAGTGTATAACAAATTCTAGACAAGATCATAACACATCAAAAAGATATAAAGCCATGAACAAGCTGTCAGAGTTGTTCTTCATTTTCTAGGTTACCCAGAAATGAAGGACAGTTCGACCAGCCATATTTGGGCTTCCACAACTTGCTGATCGTGTATTGTTTTTGTGATATTAGAGTTTCAGTATGTAGACCATATGTACGACAATAGATCCATGACATACACTACAAAAAAATAGGGCTTCAGCAACAACCGATTTTCGTTGCTAAAGGTGCCAAATTTCGTTGCAAAAGGGTTTTGGTAACGACTTTATTGTCGTTGCGTCTTTCATTGCGCAATGAGCGTTGCTAATTGTTCCGTAACGAACGTTTTTTTTCGTTGCCAAAAGTAATACATTTTGCAACGAAATTTGGCTTTCGTACAGAGACATCGATCCTTTAGCAACAAAATGTATTGTTGCAGAATAATTAAAATTTCGTTGCTAAAAACCCCTTTTCATTGCAAAAGCCTGCTAATTGGCAACGAAATGAACTCTTTTTTTTTGCAACGACCATGCATTTTCGTTGCAATTTACACCATTTTGCAACAACATTTTTCGTTGCAGTAAGTTATGAAAATTGTTGCCTAAGCTTGCTTTCGTTGTGAAATGTAAACTTTTTAGCAACGATTTTCGTTTCTTTGATTATATTATTTGCAACGACATTATCTTTGAATCAAGAACAAAAATGTTTGTTCTTTGGTTATTTTCAATAGCAATGAAAGTCGCCGATTAGCAACGACATTATATATTTCCGCTTTATATGTGCAACGAAAGTTAATATGATTTGCAACGATAAAAAATGTTGCCTTTTATGTTAGTATTAGCAACAATATCCTCTTCGTTGTTATTAAGTTAATTTTTCATTGCCAAATATTATATTTTTAATGTCATTAACAACGAAAATTTGTTGCTAAATGTATAAAAAATTGTTGCTATATTAAAACTTGTTCAATGCTTTGGTAACGAATTATATTGTTGCCAAATCAAAATTTGATATTCTTTTTGTGTACCTGGCTGGCTCAATGTCCCCATAGAAAATAATGACAAAAATACAAAAAACTAAAATATTATTGACTTAATAAAACCATCCATTACATAATCATTTATTATATTTACAATTAACCATCTAAAGCTACCACAGTTCTTCAATCAAAGTATATATCTACATATATAGAGAGAGTACACTTCATAATTTCGTCCCTTGTCTTCCGTAAACGTAGCACGAAAATTTGATACCCACTATTGTAAGGCAGGTCGTAGAAGCAGTCTTCCTGCACATATTTAAGAATAATAGCAAAGTCAGAAAAATGAAGCAAATAAGTCACCAGAGGCACTTAGTGCCATCCGACTATTTTGCTTGAGAAAGAAATTTCCTTTTACATTGTTTGGCACGCCTTTATATAAATTAAACAGACTTATTTTTGTCACATGTTTTTACAGACATCAATGGTATTCTGGGTGTGTTTGTTATTCATATTTTGGGATTATTGCAGGTTTGCAACTAGGACAAATATATTCAAAATGATTCGCTTGCACCAATTGTGCACATGCACCTTCATCCTCGTTAATTAAATATATAAATTCTTGATACCATAATTTTTTCTGCCAAATGAAGAAAACAAGAGTGAGGAACAGACGGTCTAGTATATTTCACATCTTTGTAAAAATAAGGTCAACTTTTTTCCTGCAATTTTTAGTACACTCAATTTACTGAACAAATGTTCAACTTTAGAAATATTCACTAAACTACTATACTATAATATAACTCAGTAGACAAGGGAACTCCGTTTAAATTATTCCGGTGGATTCTTTCCAATCTACTTCTTTTATGATCTCATTGGAAATTATATAAAGACAAATTTTATTTGATAAAACACCCATATATTTCAGATATTACATCCATTGTAACTACTATTACTTGACTTAAATACTCGAGATGATATTATAATAAATTGAACAAGAATGCTGCAATAAAAAATATCTATTTTGATCTAAATTTGACTGATCTAAAAGCTACAAAAGCAAAGAGGAAGATAAATGGACCTGATGAAGGCCTTCATATTGTTGTAGATAGACACGCCTTTGCCAACAAAGAATAACAATTGTCTTTGAAATTATCATCTGCTAAAACCATGTCACAAGCTTCCTTGGCAACTTGAAATAAGATAATGCAGAAGTATGAATTGAATGATGAGTAAGATAAAATTAGATAAACTCAAAGTGATTCAATAAGCAGCACCATTGGTTATAAGAAACCTGTGGGTTTGCTTCATCCCGTCCAACAAAGAACTCAGTTATGTAACAGAGAAGAAATATTCCATTGAAGCTAAACTTAGGGAATCATGTATATCACATAAATTTGCTGAATCAAATAGTTGTTAATGCAGTAAGATTGGACCATGTATATTACATTAACATGCTCTTAAGACCGAGTTGGATCAAAAGGAAAGGAAATGAAATAGATGTTGCTTTCTTTTTCCTCAAATACTATAGTAGTACATAATTTTTACAAGAACCTTGGGGAGCCTGAAGTTAAAATTTGAAAGGCTTAATTTTTTTTTCATAATATGTGTAGCCTCCCCCCATCCCACAGGCCCCCTTGAGAGGTCCCTGTGTGAAGACCATATATAGGAAAGACCACCTATAGTGCAAAACAGTGACACAGGTTCATGTTTGATCTTTCTCAATTGTAAGATGAGCAAGCAACATCCAGTGTGCCCCCATATCATAAATTCATATACATATAAATAACTGCTATGTACATATCTCGTAATGATTAAATGAGATAAATAGAGAGTTACCACCGTCGTAGCTTTTACGCCTTTGGTGTTTTTTTTTCTCTCTAGATGGCAATATAAAATATAATCTTCCCCTTTTAAAGGTGGGCAGGCCCAGATATAGCAGGTTGAAAAGCCTCGTTTTTTGCAATAATCAAGGTATCCAATTTGTTGATGATAAGAAAGGAAACACAAGCATTCATATTCAATTTACATGTTTGCATAGACTCTAGATGTACGTCTCATAATAAAATAGCACAGATGTAACGATCGAGAAATTTGTAATTTAATTTAAATATTTATTGAATTAAATAAATATTTTAAATAATTTATTTATTAAGGAAAATAAATAAATGATAATTGTGGTGAATTAATTTAGTAATTAAATTAAATAATAATAATTTTATTGAAGGATTTAATTTAAGAAATAATTAAATTAAATCAATTGTTTAATATTTAAGAAATTTTTAAATTAAATGAATTGTTTAATTTAAAGGAAAAAAATAAATTAAATATAGTGATGTGTTTAATTTATCAATTAAATTAGATATATAATTATTTATTAATGATAATAATATTTTTATTATTAGTATTATAAGTTATTTAAATTAACTAAACTAAGTTATTTAAATTAATCAACTAAAAGTGTGACATAAAACTATATAATATAAATGTTATTAAAATAATTTAGTTGGGAGAGGTTCTGGTTAGCCAAACAGGGCCTTGTGGCCTTTGGCTTATTTGAGCTGACGCTTGTTGGGTTTTATAACTGAAAAAGAACGTGGGTTTCAGTTTATGTTTACATATATTATACCTAAGGCTAGCGTCTAGTTTCTTCTTATTCTCGTATTTGGCTAAGGAGAAAGAGCAAAGTGTTGAGAGAGAGAGCTTGGAAGAAGAGAACACAGAGATTTTAGAAGATCATAGTGGTTTTGAGAGGTTATCATCTTTGTCTAGCATTCACTAATCAAGGTATAAACTATTCCTATTATTATTCTTTAGTTTTAGTTGTATATGTGTATACCTTTTTGATACAATGTGAAATCACGAGAATTATGATGTATACATGTTCTTATAGAATTTCAAAACTCTGTTGATTATCATGTGTACATGTTATTTGTTATCAAATTCATGAGAAATTGGGCTGAGGAAGAAAAGGAAAATCATAGTGTTTGTGTTCTTATAATATGGCCATAGATAGTACCAAATTTCTTGTTCAATATATGATGTAATCTGTAATTTGTTGTTGGATTATGATAATATGTTAAGAAACGAAAACAACGCAGTTTAAATTATGTCAATTGATTGAAAAACTAATTTGTGGTGATCAAATTCGCTAAAGGTGTCAAAAATGGAGTTTTCATGAGAAAACATGAAATTTATGGAATTAAAATAGTTTAATTTGATGTTTAATTGTTCTAAGTTAATGAATATGTGAAGAAACATGTATGTGTTAGTTTTATATCAGTTGGATGTGCTAATTTCACCATTTGATGAATGAAATTTGTGTTTGTTGGGCTAAAAGCAGCTCTTTGCTCACTGCTTAGTCTCTCTGCTCTCTCTGAACACCAACTGGTATGCAAACTGTAAGCCAAGGCAAAAAAAATGGCAAATGCCAACATAGTCTGCCTTGGATCCCAAGCTAAGTGTGTGGCACAAATTGCCACACCCTGAACTGAGACAGTGAGGTCTGCTTGTTTATAGGTAAGGCATATCGGACTTGTGTTAGTTTAGTGTGTATGTTAATGATGTTAAAACATGATCTAAACTATAATAACAGATGTTAATGTGTTGAAATGCAAAGTGCAAAGATTTGAAATAATTATTTAAATAAGTTATAAAATGAAACCAAATGGGATGTTTTCGAAAGATAGAGTTGAACGATTAAGTTATGTTGATCAATGTGTAATTTCAGAAGCGTTAAGTATGTCAACCTAAATGGTTAGCTGCTAAGTTAAGGTTATGACCTAAATGATGGTTTAACCCGAAAGCTAATGTTCGTACAATTAATTGTTGTTGCGGTTTTAATGATGTGTGTAAGATAATTGGAGATTGTTTTACATTTGTGTAGTTTATGAACAAGGCAAGTTCTCTAACTCTACTTTCATAATTGTGCAAGTTTCTAAATCTTATATCTGTCATTGAGCAAGACTATTGATTCTATTCTATTGATGAATGATTGAATAAGCTCATGTAACCTAATTCGTTACATCGAATGAGTTTCACATTCTCATTTCTTGTTATTAGTATTTAAAACATATATTGTTCTAACACATTGATTCAAAGGAGATTGTTTTAATTTCTTGAATATAATACTTTCCAGATATATCAAGCTTATTCAGTTATATATGGTTGATATCCGATCTTTGACTTTGATAGCCTTGTTCAGTTGTACATTCTTCTATTAAATCTTTATTTATGGAAATTGAATAAGTGTTCTAAAATTCTAGAAACACTGATAAGCTAGTTCCAAACTAAACATTCTTTAGTGCGGAAATTCTAAATTTAAACTAAGATGAACAACCCTAACATAGGGGATTTTGTACGTGTATCGTTTAGATGTTTGTGCACAATACATGGTACAAAGGGCTGATCCCCCTGAGTACGTTAAGAAGAGTCTGTACAGTCTGATGACTGTTGAGGTTAAGGTAATAATATCTAAACATCGTGAACATAGTTTGTGGTCATAAGACCTTCAGATAATTAAAGTTCGAACTTGTTTTCTATTTTGATTCGTAGAACAAGTTCTTTATTATTCAGTATTCGTTGTTCATTCTCATGTTGTTGGTATACTATCTCTATGTCAGTGAGCAATTGTTTGCTCACTCTTACAAACAATGCAAATGCAAAGTTGAAAGAGGTGATGAATCTACTAGAAAAAGAGGTGATGTCTAAGTGATGAAATTAGTTAAAGTTTATTTAAATGATTGAAGTTTTAAGACTTGTTTTATTTTATAATGTATTCCATAAAATGTAATAATTTTAAGGTTAGATTACACCGATTTATTTTGAGATTATGATGTAACCCTTTAATGGGAGAGATTATTGTTTAAGTTATTTATTTAATGTTTTATCCTTTATTATGGGTAGTTAGATGTAATTATTTTGATAGTGAGCACCAAATTCGGTGGAAATGAAGTACCGATATGGGGGGTGTCACGAGTTGGTATCGAAGCTTTTAGGTTATGAACCTTAGGTGGGAAAACCTTATGAAGTAGCCTTTAAGAAGTCAGAAAACATAGAGGTGATTAACTCTTATCAGGTTTTAAGGAATGGATTAAGGCATCCATTGGAACTAAACAATATGTGCTATGTGTTAATAACTTATGTGATCGCGAGTATCGATAATGTTAAGTAAAACTTAAAATATTTTGTTGACAGGATGTCTAACGAAGGAGGGTCCAGTCCAGTTAGGGGGGTGATACCTCAGGTACCTAGAGATGACGAACCCTAGGATATTCACGTAGTGTGGGAACAGTTAATCCAAGAGGATAAGCCTGTGACCGATCCCGAGGAGGATAATCCTGAGGAGGATGATGATGAGGAGGATCCTGAGGAGTTTCCACCAAACTCCGTATCGGCTAAGATGTCTGATGCTCTGTATGACCGTAACATAGAGTTACAGGATAATGTTGAAGAGCTGAAAGAGATGGTAGAGATGCATCACGTTACATTGGAACAGAAGGAGGTAGAGATTAAGGAACTTGACTCAAAACTTGGAAACACGGAATGGGATCTAGTTCATACCAAGGGTCAGCATGAAGACCTGTTGGCAGTGAACGAGAAGATGAAGACTGACATGGAGAAGATGAAAGATGACTTCAAAGAGGAATCAGCTAAGTGTGCAAGAGCAGAGGATGCTTGTATGAAGGTGACTCAACGTGCAGACCGTGCTGAGGCTAAGGTCCAAGTGAAGAAAGCCAAGATGAAGAAGATGGATTATGCTTTTAATTCGGCGATTGATAGGGCCCAGGATCGAGTCCATTATTACCCACCTCAATTTGAAGACTCGTCGTGGTTCGTGATGGATCGTAGGACGGCATATCGCATCACGGAAGAGGAACGTCGAGAAGCCTTACGACGTCTTAATATGAATAGATAGAAAATAAGAGTGATGATAATAATATGTGGTTAATTATGTGACTAAATAAAGTTTTAAATCCCTTATTTTGAGATGAATAAAGGGATGGTATGAGTATGTAATCCTGAAACTGGTTTAGTTCAGGAAAGTGGATGTTTATAGTAGATATGCTATCTTTAGTATGTTTAAAATTTTATAAATGAATAAAATATTAGAGTTTATTTGAAATGTCATGTGTTAAAGCTTCAATCTTGGAATGTTTAAGTTAAAATTTATATACCCAAGAAGTTGAGTAATGAACTGATAAGCGTATATTTTAATAGAAAATGCCTCCTAGAAGAAGACAACCACGTCAGCAAGTACCTCTTGAGGGGTCTACTAACAATAACAATGACACCAACGTTAATCTAATTCAGCAGCTGGTAGCTTTGTTGACGGGAGCACTTGCGAATCAACCGCAAGCTCAAGTTATGACTTTCAAGAAATTCAAAGCGGTTGGACCGCCAGAATTTCAAGGGTCTATGAATCCAGTGGAAGCCCAAACCTAGATCATGGAAATGTAGAAGGTGTTTGATGTTGCTAGAGTTAACGAAGATCAGAAGACTGCGTTCGCGAAGTTTATGCTTAAGTCCGAAGCTAGCTACTGGTGGCAAGCAAATAAAGTTCGTGGAGGACAAGGAGTGGTAACGTGGGATAGATTTAAGGAGATATTCTTTGAAATGTACTTTCCAGCGAGTTCTCAAAACCAGTTGGAGGTGCAATTTCTTGAGCTTTAGTAAGGAACTATGACGGTGCCAGAATATGTTGCGAAGTTTAACGAGTTGGCAAGGTTTGCCACTTATCAAGTCAATACGGATGAGCGTAAGGCGAGAAGGTTCTAACAAGGATTGAAACCCTGGCTGTATAGCAAAGTTTCAATGTTCTAGTTAAATACATTTGCGGCTGTACTGGAAAAGGCAATTATCGCTGAAGGTGGAAGAGATGCCTTGACCAAATACAACCAAGAACAGAAGAAGAGGAAGAATGATAACGAGAATAAAATTTGGTGGAAGTAATGTTGGAGTAACAATCAAGAGGAGGAATCGGAAGAGAATTCACTAGGGAGGACAATGAGGGGAAGTCAAGAAAAAGAAAAAGTTTGAAGCTTGTGCTACTTGTGGAAAGAACTATACCGGGGGTATGTTTGAAGGAAAGCGCGGTGTGTTTCAACTATGGTCGAGAGGGACACATTGCCTTTGAAATTTTGGTCCAAAGAAAAGAGCATGTTTTACCTGCGGTTCGAAGGATCACATGGCTCGTGATTGTCCTAAAAAGCCAGCGAGGAGTGCAAGTGGAGGAAAAGGAAACAACATTGGTGGTGGTGAATTGACTATCACTGGACCAACTCAGTCAAGCCAACCTACTACGAGAACTTTCAATATGACTGTGCAGGATGCTGTTCAGTCTAAGGATGTGGTGTCAGGTATCATCCCGATTAATGGTATTAATGCTTATATACTATTTGATTTGGGTGCTACTTGTTCATTTATATCCGATGAATTTTCTCAAAACTTAGGATTGCCTCAGGTAGAATTAGAATTTCCCTTAAGCATAGAAATTGCAAATAAGGAAGTGATTCCTGTTAGATTTGTATATAGGAATTGTAAAGTGGTTGTAAAGGGTCAGGAGATGAGGGTAGACTTGATACCAATTAGACTGGGGAGTTTGATGTTATCTTCGAATGGATTGGTTATTCAATCACGGAGCAGTTGATTGATTGCCAAAGAAAATGTGTTAACCTTATGACTCAAAATCAAGGTTGTGTTCTATGGCGAGAAATAAACTCGACAAGCAAGTTGTTGTCGTGGTGATGCAAGCCAAGAAGTTGTTAAGACAAGGATGTGTAGGATACTTAGCCTACATAGTTGATACACAGAAGAAAAGTGTGAAGTTAGAAGAGATACCGATCATAAGAGATTTTGCAGACGTATTTCTAGACGATTTATCGGGTCTTCCGCCAGATCAACAAATCGAGTTCGTGATTGATTTAGTACCAGGAACAGGCCCGATATCTAAGGCACTATACAGAATGGCCCCGGTAGAGATGAAAGAGTTGATGGTCCAACTGCAAGAATTGCTCGACAAAAAGTATATCCAGCCGAGCGTATCGCTATGGGGAGCGTCAGTGTTATTTGTTAAGAAGAAGGATGGATCGATGCGGCTCTGCATTGACTATTGAGAATTGAATAAGGCTACGATTAATAATAAGTATCCATTACCAAGAATCGACAACCTATTTGATCAACTGAAGGGGGCGAGATATTTTTCAAAGATAGACTTAAGGAGTGGTTATCATCAATTGAAGGTGAGGCCAGAAGACGTACCGAATACGGCATTCAGAACTCGGTATGGTCATTACGAGTTTCTGGTTATGTCATTTGGTTTAACCAACGCACCTGCGACGTTCATGGACTTGATGAACAGGGTGTTTAAACCATTCCTAGACAAATTTGTGGTGGTGTTTATTGATGATATCCTGGTGTATTCTAAGACCAAGGAAGAACGTGTTGAACACTTAAGAGTGACGTTGGAGACATTGAGAAAGGAGAAGTTGTACGCAAAATTTTCAAAATGTGAGTTTTGGATGGAACGTGTATAGTTTCTCGGGCATTGTTATTGATAAAGACGGAATTTCAGAGATCCATCAAAAGTTGAAGTCATAGTAAATCGGGATCACCAAGACACCGTTAGAGATAAGGAGTTTCTTAGGGTTGGCAGGTTACTATAGGCGTTTTATTCAGGACTTTTCCAAGATCGCGACCCCGTTAACGAATTTAACCAAGAAGGCGGTTAAGTTTGTTTGGACGAAGAAGTGTGAAGAAAGTTTTCATGAATTGAAGAAGAGGTTAAGTACAGCACCTACGTTGTCATTGCCTAATGATACGGGGAATTTTGTAGTGTATAGTGACGCATCGCATAAAGGACTAGGATGTGTGCTTATGCAAAATGGCAGAGTTATCGCGTATGCATCACGTCAATTAAAAGATTACGAAAAGGTGTACCTGACTCATGACTTAGAGTTGGCTGCGGTAGTGTTTGCCCTGAAGATTTGGAGACATTATCTTTACGGAGAGAGGTGTGAGATATATACTGACCATAAAAGTCTGAAGTATATCTTTACATGAAAAGACTTAAACATGCGACAAAGAAGATGGTTGGACCTAATCAAAGACTATGATTGCGAGATTTTCTATCATCCCGGAAAGGCGAATGTTGTTGCTGATGCTTTAAGAAGGAAGGGACAAGAGAAGTTAATGTTGTTGACTTCTCAAGAGAAGCTAGTGTCGGAAATGGCTAAGATGGAGTTGGAAATTAAATATCTGACAGAATCCGATAAAAAGTTGTTCCAGATAGGAAATAATTCAAAATTGGTAGATAAAGTGAAGAATGAACAACTTCATGATGAAGAATGCGAAAAGATAAAACAGAAGATATCTGAAGGTGAGGAAAATAAATTCAAAACCGATTTGAAAGGTTTACTTCAATTCAAAGGGAGAATTTGGGTTCCGCCAGTACCGAAAGTTAAAGACGAAGTTCTAAATGAAGCTCACAACTCAAGATATTCAATTCACCCTGGAAGTACGAAAATGTAACAGGATCTTAGACATCATTTTTGATGGCCGAATATTAAAAAGGATGTGGCTGAGTGTGTGGCGAAATGCTTAACGTGTCAGAAAGTTAAAGCTGAACATCAAAGGCCAAGCGGATTATTACAATCGTTGGAGATACCAGAATGGAAATGGGAGCATATCACCATGGATTTTGTGGTGGGTCTTCCAACAACCCAACAAGGTTACGATGCTATTTGGGTGATTGTCAATCGATTACCCTAGATCGGTTAGCAAAATTGTACGTGAAGGAAATTATTTCAAGACACGGTGTACATGTGTCCATTGTATCAGACAGAGATCCACGTTTCACATCTAATTTCAGGAAATGATTGCAAGAATGTTTGGGAACACAGTAGAGAATGAGCACAGCGTACCATCCTCGAACCGATGGACAAAGCGAGAGAAATATCCAAACACTAGAGGATAATAGTTATTATGGATTTCAAGGGAAACTGGGATGATCATTTACCATTGGTTGAATTTTCCAATAATAATAGTTATCACGCGAGTATTGGCATGCCGCCTTATGAAACGTTATATGGCAGAAAATGCAGAACTCCGTTATGCTGGGATGAGGTAGGAGAACGTCAGTTATTGGGTCCAGAGTTGGTGCAACAAACCGTCGAAATCATTAAGGTGATTCGAGCAAGATTGATAGCTGCACAAGATAGACAGAAGAAATATGCCGATCAGCACCGACAAAATCGGGAATTCGATGTTGGTAGTTATGTTTTCTTGAAAGTATCTCCCTTGAAAGGGAAAATTCGATTTGGCAAGAAAGGGAAATTAAGCCCTAGGTTTATAGGTCCTTTTGAAGTGCTTCGATGAGTTGGCGAAGTGGCGTACGAGGTAGCTTTACCTCCACAGTTAATGCATATCCATAATGTTTTCCACATCTCGGCATTGAGACCATATTAGCCTGATTATAGGCATTTTATAGAATATGAGCCCTTACAATTTGAGAAAGACTTAACATATAAAGAAGTCCCTATTCAAATTGTTGACAGGAAAGAGCAAGTACTGAGGAATAAGGTGATACATTCTGTTAAGGTAATCTAGAGGAACCACAATGCTGAGGAAGCTACGTGGGAACTTAAAAGTGTTATGATGAAGAATTATCCTCAGTTGTTTGCTTGATTTTGTATAGCGATTCTGGGGACATAATCTTGTTAAGGAGAGAAGAATGTAATGAATGAATTTTTCGAGTTGTGATTCTGGGGACAAAATCCTTTTAAGGAGGGAAGGATGTAACGATGGAGAAATTTGTAATTTAATTTAAATATTTATTGAATTAAATAAATATTTTAAATAATTTATTTATTAAGGAAAATAAATAAATGATAATTGTGGTGAATTAATTTAGTAATTAAATTGAATAATGATAATTTTATTGAAGGATTTAATTTAAGAAATAATTAAATTAAATCAATTATTTAATATTTAAGAAAATAATTAAATTAAATCAATTGTTTAATATTTAAGAAATTTGTTAAAGAAAATAAATAAATTAATTATAGTGATGTGTTTAATTTATTAATTAAATTAGACATATAATTATTTATTAATGATAATAAGATTTTTATTATTAGTATTATAAGTTATTTAAATTAACTAAACTAAGTTATTTAAATTAATCAACTAAAAGTGTGACATAAAACTATATAATATAAATGTTATTAAAATAATTTAGTTGGGAGAGGTTCTGGTTAGCCAAACAGGGCCTTTGGCTTATTTGAGCTGACACTTGTTGCGTTTTATAACTGAAAAAGAACGTGGGTTTCAGTTTATGTTTACACATGTTATACCTAAGGCTAGCGTCTAGTTTCTTCTTATTCTCGTATTTGGCTAAGGAGAAAGAACAGCGTGTTCAGAGAGAGAGCTTGGAAGAAGAGAACACAAAGATTTTAGAAGAACACAGTAGTTTTGAGAGGTTATCTTCTTTGTCTAGCATTCACTAATCAAGGTATAAACTATTCCAATTATTATTCTTTAGTTTTAGTTGTATATGTGTATACCTTTTTAATATAATGTGAAATCACGAGAATTGTGATGTATACATGTTCTTGTAGAATTTCAAAACTCTGTTGATTATCATGTGTACATGTTTTTTGTTATCAAATTCATGAGAAATTGGGCTGAGGAAGAAAAGGAAAATCACAGTGTTTGTGTTCTTATAATATGGCCATAGATAGTACCAAATTTCTTGTTCAATATATGATGTAATCTGTAATTTGTTGTTGGATTATGATAATATGTTAAGAAACGAAAACAACGCAGTTTAAATTATGTCAATTGATTGAAAAACTAATTTGTGGTGATCAAATTCGCTAAAGGTGTCAAAAATGGAGCTTTCATGAGAAAACATGAAATTTAAGGAATTAAAATAGTTTAATTTGATGTTTAATTGTTCTAAGTTAATGAATATTTGAAGAAACATGTATGTGTTAGTTTTATATCAGTTGGATGTGCTAATTTCACCGTTTGATGGGTGAAACTTGTGTTTGTTGGGCTAAAATGGCTCTTTGCTTCACTGCAGGTCTCTGCGTTTGTCTGAACACGCAGCAATATGCTACGGTGTTAAGGCAAAAAATGGCACAATTTCAGTGCAAGCATATTCTGCGCAAGTCCCAAGCCTAAATGTGGCGCAGCTGCACCACACCTAATCGAAGATGATGAGGCTCCTTTGTTTGCAGTCGTCGCATATCGGACTTGTGTTAGTTTAGTGTGTATGTTAATGATGTTAAAACATGATATAAACTATAATAACAGATGTTAATGTGTTGAAATGCAAAGTGCAAAGATTTGAAATAATTATTTAAATAAGTTATAAAATGAAACCAAATGGGATGTTTTCGAAAGATAGAGTTGAACGATTAAGTTATGTTGATCAATGTGTAATTTCAGAAGCATTAAGTATGTCAACCTAAATGGTTAGGTGCTAAGTTAAGGTTATGACCTAAATGATGGTTTAACCCGAAAGCTAATGTTTATACAATTAATTGTTGTTGCGGTTTTAATGATGTGTGTTGGATAATTGGAGATTGTTTTACATTTGTGTAGTTTATGAACAAGGCAAGTTCTCTAACTCTACTTTCATAATTGTGCAAGTTTCTAAATCTTATATTTGTCATTGAGCAAGACTATTGATTCTATTCTAGTGAACGATTGAATAAGCTCATGTAACCTAATTCGTTACATCGAATGAGTTTCACATTCTCATTTCTTGTTATTAGTATTCAAAACATATATTGTTCTAACACATTGATTCAAAGGAGATTGTTTTAATTTCTTTTATATAATACTTTCCATATATATCAAGCTTATTCAGTTATATATGGTGGATATCCGATCTTTGACTTTGATAGCCTTGTTCAGTTGTACATTCTTCTATTAAATCTTTATTTATGGAAATTGAATAAGTGTTCTAAAATTCTAGAAACACTGATAAGCTAGTTCCAAACTAAACGTTCTTTAGTGCGGAAATTCTAAATTCAAACTGAGACGAACAACCCTAACATAGGGGATTTTGTACGTGTATCGTTTAGATGTTTGTGCACAATACATGGTACAAAGGGCTTATCCCCCTGAGTACGTTAAGAAGAGTCTGTACAGTCTAATGACTGTTGAGGTTAAGATAATAATACCTAAACACCGTGGACATAGTTCGTGGTCATAAGACCCTCAGAAAATTAAAGTTCGAAGTTGTTTTCTATTTTGATTCGTAGAACAAGTTCTTTATTATTCAGTATTCGTTGTTCATTCTCATGTTGTTGTTATACTATCTCTATGTCAGTGAGCAATTGTTTGCTCACTCTTGCAATTAAACAATGCAGCTAAAGTTGAAAGAGGTGATGTTCCATCTACTAGCAAGGGAAAGGGCAAGATGTCTAAGTGATGAAGAATTAATTAAAGTTTATTTAAATTATTGAAGTTTTAAGACTTGTTTTATTTTATAATGTATTCCGCAAACTACTGTAATAATTTTAAGGTTAGATTACCTGGGATTTATTTTGAGATTATGATGTAACCCTTTAATGGGAGAGATTATTGTTTAAGTTATTTATTTAATGTTTTATCCTTTATTATGGGTAGTTAGATGTAATTATTTTGATAGTGAGCACCAAATTCGGTGGAAATGAAGTACCCGGATTTGGGGTTGTCACAACAGATAATGAAAATATAAGTAAATACCAAAATTTCATGGTACACTAAGGTACGAAGAGCTTCATCAGTCACCGTTTTTGTCTCGGGACTTAAGTACTTCACAGAATCAAGATATGAGATATAGACACAAAGTTGATTAGGTGGACCACATTCTGATCCATACTCCTAAACATACATCCCAAAGAGGCAAACATTTACCCCTTCTATTCTCTAAAATAATAGTATCACCTGATTGCAACAAGAATGTGTCAGTGTGTTCATGGTAAATCACATAACAATGAATGGAAAGACAATAACATAGGAACAAAAGCCGCCATCCCCCCCCCCCACACACAGAGAAACAACAGGCTTCTAGGTTTGAGATAAGCTGAAACTAAAACTCAAATAAATTGGACACTCAAAAAGCGGTCGGCTTCCTAATTGGAGGGTTGACAATATCTTTTAGGATCTGAGTGAGATCAATGCCAAATAAGGATTAAGCAAATTTGATCATTTTTTTTTTGTCAACATCACTTTGTCTCACCTTTGACCTGTACAAGAACTCTGCTGGATAATTGCCCCCGCTGAAAATATCCAAGAATTGTTGCTTCACTTCCATTTTTTGTCAACCGATAACACTACTCGACAAAGAAGGTCCGCTTCTCCAGTACACAATGCGAAGTGGAACATTACAAATAAACAATGAACCAAAGAGCATAAAAAGACTAAGCATTACTGAACAGACACCGGTCATTGAGATACATTTTCTACGATACAAGTACTCCAAATTTGGGGAAGCTGAAGTCTAGAGGCAGCCAAGGTATATTTATTCAAAGGTTCTTAACAAAAAAGAACTAGAAAGATGTGCCACCAATAAAATATTAATAGGTTTGTATTATAATTAAATAAAATATATGATATGTTTGCTTAACATAATTGCATTAGGAAAATTGTTTATTACTTTTCTTTGCTGCTGCTTTTCCCATCCACTAAACTAAGGGGTCAAATCTATGTATAAAAACAAGGAAACTTGTAGATATATTAATGAGGTTTTCAGATCTTTGCAGGGGTCAAATCTAAGGCCATCAATGCATGGATCATCTAAACACCGAAATTGAAAATTAAATAAGTCTCCAAAGGTAAATACAATTAAAGTACTTACAACCTCAGATATAACAATGTTATTCAGAATTCAGCACATAGAAGTTGTTACTCTTGAGGATGGATCTTCAAAACCCCAGAGCTCCAGACTAGTATGATGTATTCATTAAAGGTTGTATCTATGGATGATGAAATAATAATCCTTCAAATGTTAAGTACGGAAATTTCCACCATAGTTTTCACCAAAAGTTGCCTAGAACATTCAGTTCAAAGAAGAAGTTATCAAGCAGGGACAAAAATCTCCCACATATTCTCAGCAGCCAACTAAATGAACTTGATTTCAAAAACCAATAGTCAAAACTATACATTTATTATTTCCAACAAAAAGCAGCAAAGAACTTGTCAAACATATTTTTAAGTAATAATAAATAAAGTTTTTTGTAAATTTTACAAATGGACAGTATTTTTCTAGTCTATTTTTAGAAAATCAACTCTAATTTTGGAATGGGATGTACAAAATTGCTATATAGTCTTCCATCTCTGAATGAAGAAGCATTTATTTAATGGAATTATACTTTTACATTACACACAAGACCACGTTAAATTTAGTGAAAACTCTACAATTCAAAATCAAGACCCCAATACAATAAAACACAGTTTCAAGAAAATGAAATTAAACAAGAAAATCGAACCTTGAGAAGCAGATATCAAAGGAATCATCAATAAGTATTTGTCGAGAAGTTTCGGCCTGAGACTCCCCTTTCTGAGTGAGCACAAAGAAATTAGAACTTCCTTGAATCCTCTCTTCCTCATTCCACGTGCTCTGCTATGCCTCACCAGCACGATCCTCTTCGTAGCCTTAATCATCGAAAAAGGGGCCGAATCTCGTAGCTCCGAACTAAAATTTTCTCTCTCCTCCGATGAAACTTCATCTAGAGGTACTTGTAAGCTCGAAGATGATCGGATTGTAAAGGAATCGTTAGCGCTTGCTTTGATGCCGATACAATTCCTAGGGTTTGTACAGAGGAGAGAGAGGGTCGTGCCTAAAGAGAGGAGGTGTGACGGATCTGAGTTTGAGAGAGAGTTCGAGATCTGGGTCTGGGTTTGAGAGTTCGAGATCTGGGTCTCAGGGTCAGAGTCTGGGGCTTATTATTTTAACTTAAGTGTTTTATTCGGTTATACTCCCTCTGTCCCATAGTTATAGGCTGATTTTTTTTTGGCACACAGTTTAAGAAAATTAGTTAAGTGGCAATTTTTAACATAAATTTTCAACATATACCCCTTAATATGGAATTAATAAATAAGTTAATTACTCATTACTTATCACACTGGAACTCTCAACTTCATTGATTGACGTGTATTGATAATTAAAATCCATAACTATAGAACTTTAACCAAAGAGAATACAACAACATTAAATGTGGTGATAAAAATAATGACATTGAATGTTGTTTCTTCAAAAAAAGAGTAATGGTTGAATATTTATTATCAGGACATAAAAATAAAACAATGAACCAACTAAAATTTATAAATAGTAAGTAGCCTATATATTGGGACATCTCAAAATAGAAAATCAACCTATAACTATGAGACGGAGGGAGTATTATTATTTCAACTTTGAAAAGCTTTCTTCTAACCCAAAAGGTGAAACCCGTACAAACTAATCGAAAATCGTAAAAAAATTCAGATATAATCGAAATGATAAAAATAACCGAATTATTAGAAAATTTTGATTAAATTATTTTGGTTCAGTTCGATAATTCGGTTATACCCGTTTTTTGCTCAGTCCTAGATAGTTGTCATCAACTAACTTTTCATCTGATCAATTTATGTTTTTACCTATAAAGGCCCATATTTATTTTAAGCATAAGTAATATAAAATTTTAATTTGAAAAATTAAGATAATATTTTAAAATTAACTTTTAATTTATTTGTATAATTAATTATGTTACCAACTATTATCTTTGTACTGTAATATTTAATTAGTATAACTCGTATATATACTTATAGAATTTATTATAGCATATAATATATTACTCATAGGTCTTACGTTTGAAACCTAACTGTAATATTTTTCATCTTATGTTATATTTTTTGTGTATTAGATAAATTCTATTACCATATATATATATATATATATATATATATATATATATATATATATATATATATATATATATATGTTTGGTCACTTGCTCACGCTACATGTGATGTGGATATTTTTAATTTACACGTGGACGAGCTGACGTGACCATTTTTGAATTTTTTTTCCCCCAAAAATATGTAGCTACTTCGATTTGAACTCATAACCTCTAGTTAGAAATTTTGGCCTAATGACCACCCGAGCTACAAGGCCTAGTTGTTATCACTTTGTAAGGATTAATATTTATAACTAAATTAGATTTGCCAATAGAATAATGTTGTATCAATTCGAGCAATTAAGGGTTGTTTTGTATTAGACAATATTAATAAAAACAACAATAATAATAACAATAATAAAAATAAAAATAAAAATTATAATAATAATTATTATTACTATTATTACTATTATTATTATTATTATTACTACTATTATAGTTATTATTATTATTACTATTATTATTATTACTATTAGTATTATAGTTATATTAATAATTATTATTATTATTATTACTATTATTATAATAATTATTATTATTATCATTATAAATATTACTTTTACTATTGTTATATTTACTATTATTATTGTGACGCCCCCAAAATTAGGTATACATCACCCATTCTGAGTCGTCAGATACATGGTACAAAATTAAAAGACAACTTCATTTATACAACTGTTGAGCTGTTGTATAGAATACGACCACAATTAACTATGAGTTTTAATACAAATGTATTTAACTCTCATGGTACCTCGACCACAACCTTACAATGGTACTTTACATAAAAGTACAGTCAAAAAGTGTTTTAGAAACTAAAATCTTTAGGAAGTGCTCAAGGAAACCTTCGTACATGGGAGACCATGCGTCCAGGTTATGATAGATATCATATGTCCACAGAATTATCCTTGGTTGACCCAAAAGTTCCCAAAGAAAAACAAGAAGATTACTATCATCTTCTTTTCAATGGTGAGTCTTTTTTTGACATATAATTATCTCCGTTGTCTCCAAATAAAAATTATATTTCAAATATATTCCAAGATCATATAGGTAGTGCTCGTAGATATACTCAGCAAGTGGATGTGCACAACCATGTCTTATGATAACACGAGGTTGTATGTCATTAGACATCTTGTATGATAATGGTAAAAACACCCTTCCAACGTTGGGTTGGCCTCACCCTATATGATTCACCAAATATAACTACTAAATGATGTATAGAATACAACACACTTGTCTATACTGTTTAGCAAGAACCTCCACAGCTAGAGACCACCGCTCTAATCCTCTTAATACCCCCGCTCGACCTAGCTACACTCTTATTACCTGAAAGGAATTGTGAAGCAGAAGGGTGAGCACAACTAGCCAAGTAAAAAATATCGTGACTAAAGATAATTAAATTATCAATAGCTTTCATCAATAATAAATCAGAGATTTAGAACATATGACAGATAATAAAACTTTTCAACCATAGTTGCAGCGGAACGAGCAATCCATTAGAAGAGTCAAATAGACCATAAGTTCTATTATCTTCTCGATGTTAAAAGTCCACCAATAATGTTTTATCCCTGTAACATCAATCAACAATTCTCGTCCACGATCATGTGAATAACTCATAATCACAATTTTGATTCTAAATTCCTCTTCGCACCCAAGACGAAGATAATTTTTATCACCTGAAACATCAAAAATCATGGTTATACCAAATCACAATTCCTTCTCGTAATAATTAAATCATCTTTGCACTACGGCCAAAGATATTCATTATTATCACATCCATGAATTAATATTTCATTTCTAAGACTCAGCTCAATAATTAATCCACATCATCGAATCATCCATGCACTAGTATCACGACCAAGGATATTGCACTACAGGCCAAGGATATTCTTTAGTATCACGACCACGAATTATCCATGCAATACGGGCCAAAGATAATCGTGTTTTCATCAACGGTCCTGATCATGCCATAAAACAATTCATCTTTCCACTACGGCCAAAGAGAACCCATAGTAATCATACCAAAAACTGTCTATCAATGCACTACGGGCCAATGATGACTTTTACCACATCATTTGTAACATTACGGTTATGATTATACCGAATAATCACTGGTCATAATCATACCAAGTTCATCTATACACTACAGGCCACAGATGACTTTCAACATAATATAAGCATGAGGATGATGACAATATTATAAGCACTAGTCAAACTAAATCAAGGATAAATATTAAAGACTTTAAATTTATCCAAACATTATCAATCACTTAATAAGATCATAATCTAATATTTTTAATATTATAACAATATTTTAATCACTCCTTAAAATTATAAACAATTTAATTTAATTGTTTACACTTTTTTAAATAATGCATTTAATCATTCCAAATGCCATACTCATAAGATTTCATCCCCAATAATCAAATTACTCATCAAAAATCTACATATACCTTATATAGGATTTTCAAGCCATAAAATCCTATTTACCAATTTTTCAACTTCACATAACATATTTAATTCATATGTTCGTAACTAAATCATTTTCAGGAAAAATACCAAATCAGTCCAAAAAATTATTTTTTTTTCTGGGATTAAGCAGAATATAGTCCCATATTGAACATATATTTTTCTCGGATTTTTTAAAATTCATTTACTATTTTTCAATAATAAATTTCTAATTAATTCCTTAAGAAATTAGCTACCTCAAGGTTAACTCCAGAATTTCCCAAATCTTGGCAGGATCTTACATATGTTAACGTGAGCTTCCAGTTTAAATTTCATGGTCATCAGAGTTATAGAACTCCGGTTATAGCATTTTTCGTCGAAAAAACCTAAATATTGAAATAGTCATAACTTGCTCGTTTTAAGTCAGAATGAGCTCATTTTTGGACAGGGGGTAATTTATACCATATATTTTCATGTCCCAAAAGGCCAGAATTTATTTTACAAGCTAAGTGGCCGAAAATGCACTTTTAAACTTCTGGGCAGTAGTCTTTTGGCAATTTGTAGATTTTGACTCCTTTACTAAAATCAGTCCACACAAAAATCTACAACACCTTTTCTAGTGATTCCACTTGGATAAGTTAGAAAACTCATAGATCTAACTCTAGAACTTGATCACACTAAAAAATTCGATATATAATAGGAGATATGGTCAATTGAATTTCATACTCCATTTTTACCAAAATCTGATTTTCAACCCTTTGTGATTTCTAAGAAACATTCATGTTTTCACATAATAACCAACATAACTCATCATGAAAATGACATAATAATTCAATAAAACAAGTTCAAGAATAAGTTTTAAAGATTTAAAAGTTAATTTATCCTGAACTCAATAATGTCCAAATTGTCAACATGATACTACTTTGTGGAGTAAAATTCAAGAATGCTCGTAAGAATATTTCCATGAAAAGATCTTTGGATGAAGCGCAAATATCAAGGATATTCCACTAATTTCATGGAGTATAAAGTCAAAACTTTAACCAACCGAGTATAATAAAGAATAAAATAACAAAAGAAATCACCGGACATGTGATAGAATCGCACAGACGAAAGTATTCCAATAGAATAATAAATAATGGAACCCGTCGTCACGCGTAAACGCACGCATGTGATATTCCAATGAATAATAAATAATGGAACCGTGTCATGCGTGACGCACAAACATGATATTCCAATAGAATAATAAACAACGGAACCGAATCAAATGCATGAAACGCATTGCATTTGGATGTTCCAAATGAAATAATAAAGAATGGAATAATAGAAGAATTTCACCAAGTATAGGGTATCCCGCATATACAGGTTATTTTAACAGAATAATAAAGAATGGAATAACAGAAGTTCTCTTCACGAATAAGAAAGAAAAAAATACCCCTTACAAGTACAACAAATAATATCCCTTACCGTAAAAGAAAAGAATTCCGACTGGTAGGGCGAGGATATACTCGAAGAAAACTTGCACTACGCTCAAAACTTTCTTAAACTCAAAAGAAATAAGCTCAAGATTATAGAAGAATAACTCTCTCTATAGTTTCTTTCTCTAGAGTTTCAGTGAATTCGTAAGAAATAATGAAGGAATGAGCTTCTATTTATAGAAGAATGAACTGCATAGTAACTAATTCATGAACGATCCAGATTGATTTACTTTTAATCAAACGGTCCATATTTAAAGCAAAATCTTTTAAATAAAATAAAATATATTTTATTTATAATCTAATAAAATGAATAACTTTATAAAAGTATTCTGTTTTATATAAAAAGATTTTATTATGCAAAACACTATGCAGGCACTATACAAGACTATGCATAATAAAATATAATATATTCTATTTATAAAATAACTTTATAAAAATATTTTGTTTTATATAAAAAACTTTTCTGTTTTATTACATTAATAATACTAATAAAACAAAACTGAGTGACTTATCACGTAAACATCAATAATCAATATTGTGTGCTACTATGCAACCACGCGTATTACTGTACTTTTACTACCGAGTAGTTCAACAGTTTTAACGGTAAAACTTCCGCCATTATTTTCATAAAAATATTTTTGTCGTTTTCTCAATCCGATAATAATTCCGCTAGGGGTCCACTAATGATTGTACCGTCATCGTCATTGGATATTCCCAAAAATAAGAATATTCCCCGACTAAACGAATATTCCCCGACACAACAAATATTTTATATCAACTTGCTTACTTTGCAAAAAAAAAATCACATATTACTCTTAACTTTAAACTTTTATCAATTTAACTATTTACCAAAATAAAAAAATTGAATACTTTTATTTCATAAAATTCGGGGTCTCACAATCACCCCTCCTTATGAAATTTTGCCTTCAAAATTTACGTACGTACCTGATATTCGAAGAGATGAGAATACCTTGCTTTCTTTTCAGATTGTACCTTCCTGGTAATTTTCTCGCTATCATGATTTTCCCATTTCTCATCTCCTGTATTTCAGATATTATTCTAGAATATAGCTTCAAAACAAAGGTTAATTAACATATCATAATTTGTCAACTTATCAAGTAAACAATTTCAGCTCAGGTAAGTCACACACTAGCGAAGTATATAACTCGCCTCCCCCTCTAGTTCTAGACTCTTATCTCCGCCAAATGACCATATCCTAAACTCGATACCAAATGTGACGCCCCCA
Source organism: Panax quinquefolius (assembly GCA_020205615.1). Lineage (NCBI taxonomy): Eukaryota > Viridiplantae > Streptophyta > Magnoliopsida > Apiales > Araliaceae > Panax > Panax quinquefolius. The sequence goes on along the minus strand of CM035160.1, from coordinate 72,142,087 downwards.
AATTAGGTATACATCACCCATTCGAGAAATCACAAATACATGGTACAAAATTCAAATACAACTTCATTTATACAATCATTGAGGCGTCAGATAGAATACGACTACAGTTAACTATGAGTTTTAATACAAATGTATGTAACTCTCATGGTACCTCGACCACAACCTTACAATGTTACTTTACATAAAAGTACAGTCAAAAACTGTTTTAGAAACTAAAATCGTTGGGAAGTGCTCAAGGAAACCTTCGTACATGGGAGGCCATGCGTCCAGGTTATGATAGATATCATATGTCCACAGAATTATCCTTGGTTGACCCAAAAGTCCCCAAAGAAAAACAAGAAGATTACTATCATCTTCTTTCCAATGGTGAGTCTTCTCTTGACATATAATTATCTCCGTTGTCTCCAAGTGAAAATCATATTTCAAATATATTCCAAGATCATATAGGTAGTGCTCGTAGATATACTCAGCAAGTGGATGTGCACAACCATGTCTTATGATAACACGAGGTTGTATGTCTTTAGACATCTTGTATGATAGTGGCAAAAACACCCTTCCGACGTTGGGTTCGCCTCACCCTATATGATTCACCAAATATAACTACTAAATGATGTATAGAATACAACACACTTGTCTATACTGTTTAGGGAGAACCTCTACAGCTAGAGACCACCGTTCTAATCCTCTTAATACCCCCGCTCAACCCAGCTACACTCTTATTGCCTGAAAGGAATTGTGAAGCAGAAGGGTGAGCACAACTAGCCAAGTAAAAAATATCATGACTAAAGATAATTAAATTATCAATAGCTTTCATCAATAATAAATCAGAGATTTAGAACATATGACAGATAATAAAACTTTTCAACCATAGTTGCAGCGGAACGAGCAATCCATTAGAAGAGTCAAATAGACCATAAGGTCTATTATCTTCTCGATGTTAAAAGTCCACCAATAATGTTTTATCCCTGTAACATCAATCAACAATTCCCATCCACGATCATGTGAATAACTCATAATCACAATTTTGATTCTAAATTCTTCTTCGCACCCAAGACGAAGATAATTTTCATCACCTGAAACATCAAAAATCATGGTTATACCAAATCACAATTCCTGCTCGTAATCATTAAATCATCTTTGCACTACGGCCAAAGATATTCATTATTATCACATCCATGAAATAATATTTCATTGCTGAGACTCAACTTAATAATTAATCGACATCATCGAATCATCCATGCACTACAGGCCAAGGATATTCTTTAGTATCACGACCACGAATTATCCATGCACTACGGGCCAAAGATAATTGTGTTTTCATCAACGGTCCTGATCATGCCATAAAACAATTCATCTTTGCACTATGGCCAAAAAGAATCCATAGCCATAATCATACCAAAAAGTGTCCATCAATGCACTACGGGCTAATGATGACTTTTTCCACATCATTTGTAGCATTACGATTATGATTATACTGAATAATCCCTGGTCATAATCATACCAAGTCCATCTATGCACTACAGGCCACAGATGACTTTCAACATAATATAAGCATGAGGATGATGACAATATTATAAGCATTAGTCAAACTAAATCAAGGATAAATATTAAAGACTTTAAGATTATCCAAACATTATCAATCATTTAATAAGATCATAATCTAATATTGTTGATATTATAACAATATTTTAATCACTCCTTAAACTTATAAATAATTTAATTTAATTGTTTACACTTTTCCAAATAATGCATTTAATCATTCAAAATGCCATACTCATAAGATTTCATCACCAATAATCAAATTACTCATCAAAAATCTTCATATACCTTATATAGGATTTTCAAGCCATAAAATCCTATTTACCAATTTTTCAACTTCACATAACATATTTAATTCATATGTTCGTAGCTAAATCATTTTCATGAAAAATACCAAATCAGTCCCAAAACTTATTTTTTTTCTGGGATTAAGCAGAATATAGTCTCATATTGAACATATATTTTTCTCGTAATTTTTAAAATTAATTTACTATTTTTCAAAAATAAATTTCTAATTAATTCCTTAAGAAATTAGCTACCTCAAGGTAACTCCAGAAATTCCCAAATCTTGGCAGGATCTTACATATGTGAACGTGAGCTTCCAGTTTAAATTTCATGGTCATCAGAGTTATAGAACTCTGGTTATAGCATTTTTCGTCGGAAAAACCTAAATATTGAAATAGTCATAACTTGCTCATTTTAAGTCGGAATGAGCTCATTTTTGGACAGGAGGTACTTTATACCATATATTTTCATGTCCCAAAAGGCCGGAATTTATTTCACAAGCTAAGTAGCCGAAAATGCCCTTTTAAACTTCTGGGCAGTAGTCTTTTGGCAATTTGCAGATTTTGACTCCTTTACTAAAATCAGTCCACACGAAAATCTATAACACCTTTTATAGTGATTCCACTTGGATAAGTTAGAAAACTCATAGATCTAACTCTAGAACTTGATCACACTCAAAAATTCGATATATAATAGGAGATATGGTCAATTGAATTTCATACTCCATTTTTACCAAAATCTGATTTTCAGCCCTTTGTGATTTCTAAGAAACTTTCATGTTTTCACATAATAACCAACATAACTCATCATGACAATGACATAATAATTCAATAAAACAAGTTCAAAAATAAGTTTTAAAGATTTATAAGTTAATTTATCCTGAACTCAATAATGTCCAAATTGTCAACATGATACTACTTTGTGGAGTAAAATTCAAGAATGCTCAGAAGAATATTTTAATGAAAAGATACTGGATGAAGCGCAAATATCAAGGATATTCCACTAATTTCATGGAGTATAGAAGTCAAAACTTTAACCAACTGAGTATAATAAAGAATGAATAACAAAAGAAATCACCAGGCATTCGATAGACCGCACAGATAAGTTATTCCAACAAAATAATAAATAATGGAACCGAGTCAAATGCGTAAATGCATGCATACGATGATATTCAAATGTAATAATAAATAATAATAGAACCGTGTCATGCGTAGACGCCACGATGACGGATATTCCAACATAATAATAAATATTGGAACCAGTCATTAATATGTAGACGCATTGCATGTGATATTTCCAATGTAATAAAAGCAATAACTGGGTCAGGTCATGCGTACGCATGCATGAGATGTTCCAAATGAATAATAAAGAATGGAATAACGTAAGAATTTCACCAAGTATAGGGTATCCTCACGTGTCTGTTTATTCCAATGTAATAATAAAGAATGGAATAACAGAAGTTTTCTTCACGAATAAGAAAGAAAGAATACCCCTTACGAGTACAACAAATAATATCCCTTACCGTAAAATAAAAGTATTCCGACTGGTAGGGCGAGGATATACTCGAAGAAAACTTGCACTACGCTCAAAGCTTTGTTAAACTCTAAAGAAATACGCTCAAGATTAAATAAGAAGAACTCTCTCTATAGTTTCTATCTCTAGAGTTTCAGTGAAGTCGTAAGAAATAATGAAGTAATGAGTTTCTATTTATAGAAGAATGGACTGCATAGTAACTAATTCATGAACGGTCAAGATTGATTTACTTTTAATCAGACGGTCCATATTTAAAGAAAAATCTTTTAAATAAAATATAATATATTCTATTTATAATCTAATAAAACGAATAACTTTATAAAAGTATTCTGTTTTATATAAAAAGATTTTATTATGCAAAACACTATTCAGGCACTATACAAGACTATGCATAATAAAATATAATATATTCTATTTATAAAATAACTTTATAAAAATATTTTGTTTTATATAAAAAGCTTTTCTGTTTTATTACATTAATAATACTAATAAAACAAAACTGAGTGACTTATCACGTAAACATCAATAATCAATACAGTGTGCTACTATGCAACCACGCGTATTACTGTGCTTTTACTACCAAGTAGTTCAACAGTTTTAACGGTAAAACTTCTGCCATTATTTTCATAAAAATATTTTTGTCGTTTTCTCAATCGGACAATAATTCCGTTGTGGGGTCCACCAATGATTGTACCGTCGCATTTGGATATTTCCGACAAAAAGAATATTCCCAATACAACTAATATTTTATATCAACTTGCTTACTTTACAAAAAAAAAAATTCACATATTACCCTTAACTTTAAACTTTTATCAATTTAACTATTTACCAAAATAGAAAAATTGAATACTTTTATTTCATAAAATTCGGGGTCTCACAATTATTATTATTATTATTATTATTATTATTATTATTATTATTATTATTATTATTATTATTATTATTATTATTATTATTATTATTATTATTATTATTATTATTATTATTATTATTATTTTTATTATTATTGTTATAATTATTATTATTAGTATAATAATAACCATTTTGGAAACTTAAACGTTCAACTCTTAATAAAATTATCTCTAAGGCAGAGGTAGATAGATGAATTAATTCCTTTTCTGTTGAGAGGTTTGACTGCAACATGAACAAGACCTATATGAATAAAATTGTAACCTTTCTTTCTGTGTTTTTTAATAACTTCAGGTGATAAAAGACTACAATTTTCGTATTCTTTGTTAATTGCATAAACTCTTTCAACTGTTTTGACATTATAGTCAGTTTTGATTTCATTGTTCTATTACTAAATTAATAGAGATATACCATTTTTGAATAGTGATATCTTTAATTCTTTTAAGGGAGAGACCTTGAATAAAGAAATCAGAATCTTTAGCACCTGATGATTCTGGTTCGTCGTGACTCTCATCACTAGAAGAAGAATCATGAACTTGAAGATCTGATTTTTTATCATCAATCTCTTTTCTTAAGTTAGAAATATCTAATTTTAAGATAGAAATTTCTTTCTTAAGTTTATTAACTTCTTGATTTAATTAAGGGAGGGTAATTTCTTTTACCGGAGACTTAAATCTTTCAAGAGTTTTATTGAGACTGAAAATTGGTTTTTCTTTGGCTCTAAGAACCTTATCAGTGACTTTTTTATCTTTGGTTAACAAATCTTTTAATTGCTTCAAATACTGAGTTTTTAATCCAGGGTCAGTTATTTTACTGATTAAATCAACTAATAAAGAACTTTCTTCTTCTTCTTTTGTAATTACACTAACTCTTTTACAACAATTTTTATTGTAATTTTCTGTACATATAGTGACTTCATTTTCACTATCAAATTCATCGTTAGATGTATTATTACTAGAAGATTCTGGAATATCCGAAGCTTCTTCATCACTACCACTGTTAATTTCAATTCTCATTAATTCTAATAACTGTTCTGTATCTTCGGCTGAAATATTTAATTGAGCTAGTTTTTGCTTGACTTTACATTCACTTTTATAGTGTCTTTTCTGCCCACAATTGTGACAGACAATTTTACTTTTATCATATTTCTTTAATTTTTTATATGATTTTTTCTTAGATGACTTAGGTTTATTGTAATAGGTATCTTGAATATTACTCCTTTTATCATTATTGTATCTTTTCTTACGACGCTTATGACTTTTAGGTGACTCAATATGTTTACTCTTATGCCTGTGCTTTCTTCTAGAGGGAGCAACTGGCAGTAAACCATACTGTTCACAAAATGTTCCTAACTCGTATTTAGCTTTATTTTTATCTTTTCTGACTTGTTTAGCTAACTTAAAGTCAATACACATTTTTAATCCAATTTTTTGAATATAACTAATAATATCACCATAAGTTAGATTATGATAATCTATATATCCTAAATTTTTACTTAATTCTTCTCTAACCTTGTGAGCAAATAAAGATGGTAAACCATTAACGAATTTTTTCTTTCCAAAATGGTTTATTCTTGTCGCTTTCTCATCATAACTCGAAGTAAATACATCTTTGTACCATCTAAAATCACTTAGAGTGGGACATGTAAGATTACTTAATTGATCATGAATTCTTTCGGTAATATTACTAGGGGTTCCAACAAAATGTTTAATATTGTAAATATTAAAGTATTAACTCCATCAGGAAGACCAATACCAGCATTTTCATCAAAGATGGGATTGCCTTCATTATCTCTTTGGATAGCATGAACTATAGAACATCTAATGTCTCCAGTGAGATGTTTTTCCCACCAAGACCTAAGAATACCAGTAAAACCACTAGCTATTAATTCAACTATATCTGATTGAGATAAAGAGTTGAATTTGGTAATATAGCTGTTGGCTACCATAGACATATGGTTAAGTTTATTAAGAATTTCTTGTTCACCAAATCCATCTATATTCCATTCATAAATCTTATTAGAGGACACAGAGAACTGTTTATCTAGATTTCTCTCTTCGAACTGTAGATCCGGAGGAGTTGGTCTAGAGTACCAATTTCTGGTAATACTTGTGTTGTTGACAGTTAATTTATTTAGCTGTTCATTAAGGTTTGAAATGGATGAGTGATTAGAGTGATCCGAAGAACTTTCGTTTACATCATCCGATTCATATGATCGATAACAAAGAATGGTTCCATTTGGACCGTGTTACATTTTTAAGTTTTTAAATAACTTTTCAATAGATTGGACCAATTCACTTTCTTTATCGTGTAAACTTAGATTATATCTGCTTTACGGTAATTTAATTAATGGTTGTTCAAGTTTTGAATCGTGTTTTTAATAATTCCTTCTTCAAATTTTTCTTCAATCCTATCTAGTCAAGTTTTCCCATCATTGCTAGATATTGATTACTAAAGTTTAATTGTTCAATTAATTTTTTAATATCATTAGTTCCGTCAGGAATCTTGAAGGGACTAGCAATAACTGAAGTGTTTTTAACTGGAATTAGAACTATCTCTAAAGGAGGATGACTGGACGATACTTTAGATCTATCTTCTTTAATCTATTGAGTTTTACTAATAACATTACATTTACTTTGGTATTGATCATACCAGTCGTAGAACGTGATGTTAATTTCTTCATTTTTAATAAATCTTTTCCATCTATTAACTATCTTATCTCTTTCCTTTTCTATGGGGTGAGTAGATCTGAATAGGTGCCTCTTTTCTTTGTTAAACTTTGAATTAAAATCTTTTACCAAGTTATCCCAATCTAAAATGAAATTCTTTTTAATGACTCTTAATTGATTATTAATTGGGGCATTAAAATCAGATTGTGTGGGATATACTGAGGATGCCCTCTCATGGTATCAGAGCCAAGTTTTGTTGTTGGTAGCTGAATTGTTGATCTTTTTAATCAAACTTCTCTAGATGGCAAGCAATTTTAAGTATTTTTTATTTCGATATTGAATATATTAAAGATAGTAACAACTCAGTTCCAGATTTTCTCACTCGTGAATTTATTAACACATGTACTATTACAACATTATGAGTGTACGAGGAGGTTCATCTTCTCATGGTCATGGTCGCTCAGCTGGTCCAGTTAATCAATCTAAAGGAACTGTTGTTCCTCATCCAGTTACCCAAACCCATAATAAATTTCAGGTGCTTGGTACAGTCCCCAAGCCCTACTCCTCAGTTCTTGCTAGTCAGCCCAAACCATTCGATATTTTCGCTAGTCAAACCCCAACCACCTAATCAAAATCTAGTCACCAAATGTCAGATTATCGTCAGATTTTCGATCAACACTTATTTCATATCAAGTTACAAATGAAACCCAAAAATGATCCAATTCAGTTAGCCGCCCAGTTTTTCCCTTTTGGTTGGCATTTCCTCCCTCTTGCTCCTTACAAGTCACTTGTGTACTATAGGGACATTCTTATTGAAATAGAGTCAGTCTTCATTAAACCAATTTATGCCAATGATGATAAATCAAAACTCCTTTATCATTTGTTGTATATCAAACAAGTGCTCAATCTGTCCGATTGGGGTAGTCATCCTTCTGATCTCAAGTCACTTTCTAATCATACTAGCTCTTTTTGATATTATGATTATATTGAGGCTTGGCATAAAATTATGCTTCATCAAAATGAAGATCATAGTCATTCGTGGTTTTTTCAGTTTGACCACAAATTCAAGAGTCAATTTCCCAAATGATTTATCCTTTGGTGGACAAGGTACGGTTTGTGCCATGATATATTCCCCAAACCTCTCCTTGCCCAGTTAGAACATTTTTGTCATTATAGTAATTATCATTCAAAATATGAGGAAATTCCAGTCTTCCTTATATTCTCAGAGTAAATACAAAATCCTTGGATTCGAAATGGCAATATATCGTTTCAAATACCCAAGAAGTCACAGATTTTAGGTCTCAAAATCATCCATAGGAATTAGGATTTTCAAACTTACCTTTCCCCTATTTATTAAGTCTCTCGCTTTTTTTATTAAATGGTGGGATAAATTCGTTGATAGAATAGTTGGCCAAGTTCGGAAAGAATTTCGCCTTCTCCTCTATTGACTCCTCCGATTAACACCCCTTCACCACTACTACCTCTGTAGTTGTATCTCCCAAGAAATCACCAAGAAAATAACCGATAAGTCAAAAGAAAAATCAGTTGTTCCTACCGATTCTAATGAAGTTACTAATGTTTCTAGTTACTCTAATTCTCAATTAAGGCGTCTTGCAGATGCTATTCATTTGAGACTTGATCAGTTACATGAAGAGTCTGATAAGGCTTCTTCTCAGTCCAAAACTTCTAGTCAAGAGCTTGGAGACGAAGGTAATTGTGATCCTTACGGCACAATCGATCTTCAAGATGCTCAAGATCCATTTTCTTTCTGCGCAGAATCAATCAAAGTGTGATGTGACATCAAGACTGCTCCCGACCTCTCACCATGACCTCGGTCGGCAAAGACTGCTTCCTAAGACTTTAGTCGTGACATCTTACGCTTTTCGCCATTCTGAATCATTCAAGCATCTGGCCCCATGGCCGCATTAGTGAAAAGAAGACATCTGCTTTTCCACCGAAAGCAGATTCTTTTCCTTTTTACCTGTACTTTTACTTTAGTAAAATATTTTTACCTGTACTTTTACTTTAGTAAAATGTTTCTTACTTTTACTTTACCCCAGTTGTTGTAATAATGACATTGTAATAGTTCGTTTTCCTTGTTCTATAAAAGGAATTCGGATTCATTTGGTTAAGGCAGACTTAGAAAGACTCAGAGTTCCTTCTCTGATAAATCTTTAGCCTCAACCGCTGATTAAGCCTACTTAACCCCACTTCATCTAATGTTCTCATTTCAGTAAACTTGTAAGTCATTTAATCATCTTGTATCAAGTTTGAAATATAATAAAATTGTTTAATTTTATTTAGTCATTTAATTGTGTTTGTATGCGCACTTGTTCTTCTCATTTCATTCTTAAATAATCTCCTTCCGCCCTCTCATGGTATCATTCTGAGTATAGCAAGGATGACTAACGTGTCCTTGGTTAAGGATACCTTTAAGTTTGATATCTCTAACCGAAGGATTACTAAGTACTTCAGTATCTCTTCTAGTGTGGATAACTGAAGGAGCTGAAGAACTGGAAATGTCTTCAATGATAACTGGGGTCCTAGTACGTTCAAAACTAATTTTAACAGTTCCATCAGAAAACTATTGAATGTTTTTAATATTTAACAAATTGTTAACTGTGGGCTGCTGTGGTAATTCAATCGGCAAAGTCCATTGATTAGGTAAAGTAATATCCTTCCAAAGAATTGTTCTTGGGATCTGGATATTAGCATCACTAGTTCAACTTTGAATTAAAACTGTTTGATCTTTTGGACTTTTATTAAGAGCATGAACGTTTAAGTTTGATTTCATTGTTTTATAGTAAATTCTGTAAATCAAACCAATGGGTTGAGATCCTTCAATCATTTGAGTAATCTCTCCATCAGTTTTAATATTTAATGATAAAGCTTTGAAAAATTTTTGATCACTAAGACTCAATGTGAAATCAGGAAAGCAATTGAAATGGATAGGTCCATTATGCAAACTTGCTTCCATGGCACCAATAATGCTGGGATAATAATTTAAAAATCTAGCATCTCTAAGGCAGAGGTAGATAGATGAATTAATTCCTTTTCTGTTGAGAGGTTTGACTGCAACTTGAACAAGACCTATATGAATAAAATTGTAACCTTTCTTTCTGTGTTTTTTAATAACTTCAGGTGATAAAAGACTACAATTTTCGTATTCTTTGTTAATTGCATAAACTCTTTCAACTATAATGACATTATAGTCAGTTTTGAACTTATCGAAAAAGGTTGACTGATAAATATCTTTTGGAGATACTCTAGGTATGTTCCAATTGTGTAAAACTTGATTAATGTTTTCATAACTATGTTCTTCTTGGTTAACTATGTCTGGGATAGTAGGCAAAGTTGACCTGTTACTAACTGAAGAACTGGATCTAAATAACCTACTCATCTTGACGATTTCAAAATAAAATTTTAATCAAGGTTCATTCATGCATACCCCGTTTACCCAAAGTAGACTCATACCTATGTTCTATAACCCGACACTGCTCACACCCTGGAGACTTACTAAGGTTAAACACGAACTAGGTGGACTACAGGTAAGTAAGGTGACTTTAGAACTTTGATGAAGGGGATTATTTTGAAAAAGTAAAGAGAAGTTTGATTAAAAAGATCTACAATTCAGCGGAAGGAGATTATTTAATCATTTGAGTAATCTCTCAATCATTTGAGTAATCTCTCCATCAGTTTTAATATTTAATGATAAAGCTTTGAATAAGTTTTGATCACTAAAACTCAATGTGAAATCAGGAAAGCAATTGAAATGGATAGGTCCATTATGCCTCCTGTCCCGGACATAGTTAAAACAATGAAATCAAACTTAAACTTTCGTGCTCTTAATAAAAGTCCAAAAGATCAAACAGTTTTAATTCAAAGTTCAACTAGTGATGTTAATATCCAGATCCTAAGAGCAATTCTTTGGAAGGATATTACTTTACCTAATCAATGGACTTTACCGAATGAATTACCACAGCAGCCCATAGTTAACAATTTGTTAAATATTGAAAACATTCAACAGTTTTCTGATGGAACTGTTAAAATTAGTTTTGAACGTACTAGAACCCTAGTTATCATTGAAGACATTTCCAGTTATCATTGAACAAACTTGTACTATATTTTAACTATGTAGGATTCCATGCGCCAGAATGGAAACGAACAATTTGTTCATCAGAAGTAGGAGTTAACTTTTGTTTAAGTATGCCACCGAATCCAATGTCAGAGGCATCGGTTTCAACTATTTTGAAAGCTGAATCGTTTGAAATGCCAAGGCAGGGCAAAACCTTAACATATTTTTTAACTTGTTGGACGACAGAAGTATGAATGTCAGTCCAAGGAGGAGGATTACTTTGTAAGCACTGAAAGAGAGGCTTACAAATCTTCTTGAGGTCCTTGTAAAACTTGCCAATATAATTGAGCGAGCCAAGAAACCTCTGTAGCTGAGTTTTGTTGGTAATCTTATCTAGGAACCGGTCGGCGAATTGAATAGCTCTGTCAATTGGCCGCGTGAGTCCATGATAGAGGATTAATCCGAGAAACCTGACTTTAGTCAGAAACATACTACATTTAGAAGGAGAAAGAACAAGACCATTGGTTTTAACTGTTCTGAAGAACGAATTTAAATGTTTAATATGTTCTTCAATAGTCTTGGAGAATACAAGGATATCGTCGATGTAAACAATGATAAAATGACTGAAAGGATTCAAAATATTATTAAGAATATTCTAAAATTCACTGGGTGCATTTTTAAGTCCAAATGACTGAACATTCCATTCGTAGTGTCCGAACGGATTGGAATGAAATGAGAAGAACAAGTGCGCATACAAACACAATTAAATGACTAAATAAAATTAAACAATTTTATTATATTTCAAACTTGATACAAGATGATTAAATGACTTACAAGTTTACTGAAATGAGAACATTAGATGAAGTGGGGTTAAGTAGGCTTAATCAGCCGTTGAGGCTAAAGATTTATCAGAGAAGGAACTCTGAGTCTTTCTAAGTCTGCCTTAACCAAATGAATCTGAATTCCTTTTATAGAACAAGGAAAACGAACTATTACAATGTCATTATTACAACAACTAGGGTAAAGTAAAAGTAAGAAACATTTTACTAAAGTAAAAGTACAGGTAAAAATATTTTACTAAAGTAAAAGTACAGTAAAGGAAAAAAGAATCTGCTTTCGGTGGAAAAGCAGATGTCTTCTTTTGACTAATGCGGCCATGGGGCCAGATGCTTGAATGATTCTTTGTCCACATCGCGAAAAAAGCAAAAGATGTCATTGAAGTCACGAGCAGGTGTCAATGACTTAAGTCAGTCCGGAGCAGTCTTTGGTGACCAGGTCAGGACAGAGGTCACGAGCAAAATCTTGATGTCACATCACACTTTGATTGATTATCGCAGATGTAAAATGGATCTTGAGCATCATGAAGACCGATTGTGCCGTAAGTAAGGATCACAATTACCTTCGCTCCAAGCTCTTGACTAGAAGTTTTGGATCGAGAAGAAGCCTTGTCAGACTCTTCATGTAACTGATCAAGACTCAAATGAATAGCATCTGCAAGACGCCTTAATTGAGAATTAGAGTAACTAGAAACATGGCCGCTCCGTCGGTCCAGTTAATCAATCTAAATGAACTGTTGTTCCTCATCCAGTTACCCAAACCCACAATAAATTCCAGGTGCTTGGTACAGTCCCCAAGCCCTACTCCTCAGTTCTTGCTAGTCAGCCCAAACCATTCGATATTTTTGCTAGTCAAACCCCAACCACCTCATCAAAATCTAGTTAACAAATGTCAGATTATCGTCAGATTTTTTATCAACACTTATTTTATATCGAGTATTTTATTTCCATTTGACTGCCATTAGCTGAATTTAGTTTTTCACTAGTCTTCTTATAATATCGTGTGGGGATAATACCTTCTTGAATACAGTTCAAATCTGCACCAGTATCAACTAAGGCAGGGAGCTGCACAGAGAATGTTTTATCGATAACTAAATTAATAGAGATATACCATTTTTGAATAGTGATATCTTTAATTCTTTTAAGGGAGAGACCTTGAATAAAGAGATCAGAATCTTTAGCCGATGATTACGGTTCGTCGTGACTCTCATCACTAGAAGAAGAATCATGAACTTGAAGATCTGATTTTTTATCATCAATCTCTTTTCTTAAGTTAGAAATATCTAATTTTAAGTTAGAAATTTCTTTCTTAAGTTTATTAACTTCTTGATTTAATTCAGGGAGGGTAATTTCTTTTACCGGAGACTTAAATCTTTCAAGAGTTTTATTGAGACTGAAAATTGGTTTTTCTTTGGCTCTAAGAACCTTATCAGTGACTTTTTTATCTTTGGTTAACAAATCTTTTAATTGCTTCAAATCTTCGAGTTTTTAATTCGTAATCGCTTATTTTACTGATTAAATCAACTAATAAAGAACCTTCTTCTTCTTCTTTTGTAATTACAATAACTCTTTTACAACAATTTTTATTGCAATTTTCTGTACATATAGTGACTTCATTTTCACTATCAGATTCATCGTTAGATGTATTATTACTAGAAGATTCTGGAATATCCGAAGCTTCTTCATCACTACCACTGTTAATTTCAATTCTCATTAATTCTAATAACTGTTTTGTATCTTCGGCTGAAATATTTAATTGGGCTAGTTTTTGCTTGACTTTACATTCACTTTTATAGTGTCCTTTCTGCCCACAATTGTGACAGACAATTTTACTTTTATCATATTTCTTTGATTTTTTATATGATTTTTTCTTAGATGACTTAGGTTTATTGTAATAGGTATCTTGAATATTACTCCTTTTATCATTATTGTATTTGTTCTTACGACGCTTATGACTTTTAGGTGACTCAATATGTTTACTCTTATGTCTATGCTTTTTTCTAGAGGGAGCAACTGGCGGTAAACCATACTGTTCACAAAATGTTCCTAACTCGTATTTAGCTTTATTTTTATCTTTTCCTACACAGTTGAAATTAACAGTGGTAGAGATTTAAAATTTATTCAAGAAGAATCAATTTCTAAATCATTAAATCTGTTAAATTGCAAAGTTACCCACCTAAATTTCCTTAAAGAAAAAGTTAGGTATCAGCAAGTTGAAGAACAACTTAAGAGTAACAGAGTCCAAGAAAAGATAAAAGAATTAAAAGATTATTTATTAAAAAAAACTTATGTTCTGATTCTCCCAATGCTTTTTGGCATAGGAAGAAGCACACAGTTAGGTTACCATATGCTAAGGAATTTAAAGAACATTTAATTCCCACTAAAGCTAGACCTATTTAAATGAGTCATGAACAAATGGAGTTATGTAAAAAAGAAATTAATGATCTTCTTAGTAAAGGTTTAATTAGACACAACAAGTCACCATGGTCTTGCCCAGCTTTCTATGTTAATAACGAAGCTGAGAAAGAAAGAGGTGTCCCTCGATTAGTCATTAATTATAAACCGTTAAACAAAGTATTAGAATGGATTAGGTACCCTTTGCCCAACAAGGATGATCTCCTTGGTAGGTTAAGTGTCTCTACTAGATTTAGTAAATTTGACCTTAAGTCAGGATTCTGGCAAGTTGCTATTCATCCAAATGATAAATACAAAACTGCATTTACCACTCCGTTCGGACACTACGAATGGAATGTTCAGTCATTTGGACTTAAAAATGTACCCAGTGAATTTTAGAATATTCTTAATAATATTTTGAATCCTTTCAGTCATTTTATCATTGTTTACATCGACGATATCCTTGCATTCTCCAAGACTATTGAAGAGCATATTAAACATTTAAATTCGTTCTTTAAAACAGTTAAAACCAATGGTCTTGTTCTTTCTCCTTCCAAATGTAGTCTGTTTCTGACTAAAGTCTGGTTTCTCGGATTAATCCTCTATCATGGACTCACGCGGCCAATTGACAGAGCTATTCAATTCAAATACCGGTTCTTATAAGATTACCGACAAAACTCAACTCTGAGGTTTCTTGGCTATTTCAATTATATCGCAAGTTTTACAAGGACCTCGTGAAGATTTGTAAGCCTCTCTTTCAGCGCTTACAAAGTAATCCTCCTCCTTGGACTGACATTCATACTTCTGTCGTCCAACAAGTTAAAAAATATGCCAACCAGAAGGGAAAAACTGGGCGGCTAACTGAATTGGATCATTTTTGGGTTTCATTTGTAACTCGATATGAAATAAGTGTTGATCGAAAATCTGACGATAATCTGACATTTGTTGACTAGATTTTGATGAGGTGGTTGGGGTTTGAGTAGAAGGATGTTACTTTACCTAATCAATGGACTTTGCCGAATGAATTACCACAGCAGCCCATAGTTAACAATTTGTTAAATATTGAAAACATTCAACAGTTTTCTGATGGAACTGTTAAAAATTAGTTTTGAACGCACTTAGAACCCCGCTTATCATTGAAGACATTTCAGCTTCTTGACTCCTTCGATTATCCACACTAGAAGAGATATCAAGTACTTAGTAATCCTTCTGTTAGAGATATCAAACTTAAAGGTATCCTTAACCAAGGATAAGTTAGTCATCCTTGCTATACTCAGAATAATACCATTGAAGATGAAGATTCTTCTTCTCCGGCATCTAAAGGAGGATGACTGGACGATACTTGTTCTTCTCATTTCATTCTTAAATAATCTCCTTCTTCAAATTTTTCTTCAATCCTATCTAGCTGTTTTCCTACTGTTGCTAGATATTGATTACTAAAGTTTAATTGTTCAATCAGTAAATGGAACCATTGCTGTTATCGATCATATTGAATCAGATGATGATAACGAAAGTTCTTCGGATCACTCTAATCACTCATCCATTTCAAACCTTAATGAACAGCTAAATAAATTAACTGTCAATAACACAAGTATTACCAGAAATTGGTACTCTAGACCAACTCCTCCGGATTTACAGTTCGAAGAGAGAAATCTAGATAAACAATTCTCTGTGTCCTCTAATAATATTAATGAATGGAATATAGATGGATTTGGTGAACAAGAAATTCTTAATAAACTTAACCATATGTCTATGCTAGCCAACAGCTATATTACCAAATTCAACTCTTTATCTTAATCAGATATAGTTGAATTAATAGCTAGTGGTTTTACTGGTATTCTTAGGTCTTGGTGGGAAAAACATCTCAGATAATACCTTCTTGAATACAGTTCAAATCTTCACCAGTATCAACTAAGGCAGGGAGCTGCACAGAGAACATTTTATCGATAACTAAATTAATAGAGATATACCATTTTTGAATAGTGATATCTTTAATTCTTTTAAGGGAGAGACCTTGAATAAAGAGATCAGAATCTTTAGCACCTGATTGAAAGTAATATGCACACAATCCAATTATGTTTGATGATAAAGCATATACTTTGTAACAATCTTATTCATTTATTAATAAAAAGTATTAATTTATTAAAGGCTTTTAATTATCTACATGATGCTGTTTTATAATATGTGATAAACCCATAGTTTTAAGCAATGCTTTTAGAATAATGATGATGATCATTCTAATGAGATCTAAATTCTTAGAAAGCTTAAAACTAAAATAGTTCTCAATCGTTGGATTACTA